>JAOSBK010000004.1:15664265-15676021 GCA_027568895.1 Erythroxylum shatona
CAATTAGTCCTAATCACTCTCGACCTTTGCCAAATTACTAGTTTACCCTTCCTGTCGGGGGTGGGATGTTACATATTAGGTATGAATAAATGAGAATTGGGTATCGTATGAAGATATATTGCTTAAAAAGTTTGGTGAATGTACGATTGATGAATTTGGACTAAATCAAGTTTACTTAAGATATAAACCTAACTAGTTGTATCTAAGCTATAACGTTTGAATGGTCGAGATTTTTGTATAAAGACATACCTGGAAGGTCGATTGAGCATGCATTGAAATATAACACATATACATGTGCATGATTGCATATTCATATGATTAAGCACATTAGTGATTTATGAACTATATGAGTATTGCATGATAATATACGTATAAGGTGATTGTCAACATCCAAATATTATTGGAACATCGACATAATAGCTTTTCTTGAGCATACTAAGTTAACTTAGATGTGTGAACTCAATTATATTTGCTTCTATATGAATTGAATGCTTAATATGAAATATGTGTACAATTGATTGATAAATGTCTGACTTAGATCTGAGGAGCTTGTTATATAGTATAAGTATACTAAAATGAAAGTATGGCATATGAATGATGCATCTCATTACATTGAAATGCATGATTAGATAAAGGAGTTGTGACTAGAGTGACCGATGTGAGAAAAGAGCTTTGAGCTCAAGATTATGAAATCGGGCTCAGATAACATAAACTCGGTATCTATAATGGATAATATTAAAAAATGAGCTCGATATCCACAACAGATACAGGACAGTAAATTAGGTTCATGGGAACTTGGTAACAACAAAACAAAAGTGAGAATGGAAACACTTGTGCATTTTCATATACGTCACTTCATGTATCATATGATTGAATTGAAATGAATTATTTAATTGTTTGATTTAGTCAAATACAATTGAAGTAAATGAGGTTATGTTGTGATATGCCATGCTAGCTTGTATGATGATATGTGATGTGTTATTCAATACAGGATGATTTGATGTACTTATTTTTGTGTTATGACTTGAGTTAATGCATCGATGATGGTTCACTCACTCAGTTCACAAACTCATCGAAATTGTAACATTGTTTTTCAAGTTCAAGGGAGCTTTAGCCACTGAGGTTTTATAGTAGTAGTCTAGTACTTACATTTTTGGGACAAGAATGACTCAAAGATCTTATCAGCTGAATCTGAGGAGTCTATATAGATGTTTTGTATATTAACATCTCATGTCATATGATATTTTTGATATTGAGTTTTACACTCAAAACAAAATGTTGTGTAATATATATATAGATTTTGAATTGTAATGACATGTGACTTTTATGTTTGTGAATGAAATGGGAAGAAATGTGTTTTTAGAATGCTTATGATATGTTTGATGTCTTAAATGAGTTGGTTTGATTTTCCTAACGTACTATTTTCATAGAGTATGTTTTTGAATATCCTCTGGTATATTTGGGTTTATGCTTTATGGGAATGGTATAGTTCTTTTTATCTCTTTATCGCATTCAACTCTTGAGATTCCCCAATGTTATCAGGTGATATCCAAGTTAATGTGTCGTCTACATTATGCCCAATTTTTTTTCACAAAAGATGGTGAAAAAGCATTAAACTACAAGAATTTAAATAATCGTCTCTCTGACAACAGCACCAAAAACTTGATCGAGTGTTTATTGTGTGTAAGTTTTAATAAATAACCCTTGATAATTCGTAAATGCATAGTTTGTTAGCGTAGTATCTAACGTGTCGATCCCATGAGGAGTAATAATCTAATCCTAAAATCTAAGGTCAGAAAACAATACAAAAATTCAAATTGCTCAAAACAAAAAATGAGATATTAATTCAATCAATCAAATCAAATTAAGAATCAATCACGGAAATACTATTACTAAGCAATTGCAACACACCCAAGAATCAATCTAAGGAAATAACTAATTGAGAGAAACGGAATTTTACCTATCCTTAATGCTAACCTAATTGATTATAAATTACTGGATTGTTGATTCTAGATGATATTAGGGTTGATTACTCTTTCTTGAGTTATAACCATTATCTTTAAATCATAAACCCTAATCAGATTATGGAGGTCGCAATTTCTCAATTTACAGCCTATCCAAAACCCTAATTAGTTATGAAGTTCTCTAATAAAGTACCAGAAACCTATGCAAGATCTCTATTTGCACAATTTACGGATTTGATTTAATTTTAATTTCTATTAAATCACCTAATTTTTGTTAGCCCAATTTAATCTTTTTTCATTTGATTCACCCTTTCAGTTCATTATTGAATTATGTAATAACAAAATTAAATCATAACTAACATAATAACAATATAACAAATCAAATTTCATTAATTCACAAATAAAACATTGAAGGTAATTAGAACATCTTCAACATTAAAAATCCTATCATTAAACTGTTATTCCAATTCTATACAATAATAAAACTAAAAATAAACAGAAATACGATGTAAACGGATGATTAGAGGCAACGATGTTAGGAAACTCCTGATCTGGAAAGTGTGTCGAATCAGCTTCTTCTCCTCTTCTCTCTTCCTTCTTTTCTTTCTCGATCTATCAATGAATTCTCTCTAGGGTTTTTCAAAAGTGGTTGGTGCAAAAGCCCCTTTTCTCCCTTCTTTATGTTTTTATACTCTTTTATATGTTGGGTAACCCTAGGTTTTTTAGGGTTCGAAAATTCTAAAAAATCCCTCGAATATGAAGTTTGTGAGTGTTTACGCATTTGCCAGATGCAGGCCACAACCATAGCCTTATAAGCCATGATTGTGGGTCACATATGAGCCTTCTTTCACGATTGTGGACGTGAGCCGTTATTTCATCCCGAATGTCTTCCAAAACTCTTTTGCTCTTTGATATTGACCTTGAAACACTAGCAAAACCACCAAGGTATCTCATAAACATAATATTTAAGCTCAAAATCTTGTACTAACCCATAAAACACTTAAAACAGAAATAATTAACAAACTAATACAATTATAACCTAAACATATACTAAATGATCAAATTAATGTCTAAACACATAAAAAACTATGCCCTAAAACATGATGCAATTTACTCTTATCAAGTACTTCCATTTTTTTAGGCTACTACTTCTATGTTCTTTACATGTAACTGTCTTGATAAGCCTTTGATTTAGCTATCATAAGTCATTTTTTATCTACGGTTTATCTAAGTACATCCATGGTGCAATCACATTACTTCATGACATAAGTTAGCAATAATCCAAGAATTCATACAATAAACCTTATAGATTTACATACCTTTTGACAAAATTAACTATCTTTATACACCTTTGGACTTAACATGACTTAGCTGCACCACCATTTCTGGTCTCACATTTGAATATTTCCTCCTTTTGAAGATTTTTGTCAATGTGCATCAACATTCGCCTACTCTCTAGATTTCATCAATATTGCCCATTTTGTCTAGCCTAATTATAAATATTTTTCTTATTCCATCATCATCATGCCATCTTTATTGCAATCCAAGTGCCTAAAGTCAAGGCCTGTCAACATATATTTAATTATGCAATTTATATTTTAGTGTCTTAACACTGTTAGTGTTAAATATGCCTACATATATTGATGCACCCTCATCCTTTCATAACATATAATGAACAACTTGTGTGTACAGGTGAAATGTGTAACATGCATTGAATCTCTCACTTGTGTTCTATCTTTATGTGTCAGCTATCCCTATGTGCTAGACAGTTGGAGCATCTCTTGCCTATTCTTGATATGAGAGACTTTCTTCTCCTGCTTCTCCTTCTAGTTGCCGAAATATGCAATTTTTAATAACCATTTCCGATGGAATTCACTAGATTATGACGATTTTCCCAGAAAAATCATTAAAGAATATTTTTTGCCCATTAATTTCTCCAATTTTCTTATAAAAAGAATATAAATTTCTTGTTTAGTTTATACAATCATCGAACCATTAATAAAATGTGTTAAACATAAAGCAAATTTATTGATTTTCCTAAAATCAATCATGAACTTGTATAAATGGTGATATGCAGACTATTTTTCTATCTATTTCTATTTGAATAAGTTATTAAAGACTTCAAGTAAGTTTGTCGACCTTTGGAGAAGTTATTAAAACTCTTAATCATCTTTAATAAAAAATTTCTTATTCAATGTCAACAAAAGAATTCTATAACTTTCTTAATGCATAAAGCTCATTTGTCTCACTAAACTTCATTCTACTTAATCATATCATTTATTGAGTCACTTTGTTATCTTTATACTAGATTAAATGTTAATTTTTAACCTTAATGTTAAAAACAATAATTAATAATATCCAATAAAAAATTCAACAATAACCACTAGGACTCAAATGAATAAAATGATTTATTGAAGTATTTATTAGTTTAAAAGGGTCTTTTTCGTCTAATAAAATGATTTATTGAAGTATTTATTAGTTTAAAAGGGTCTTTTTCGTCTAATGTAATTTTTTAAAAGTGAAAAATATTTTTAAAGCTCATTGTCTCTTTTTTGCTACTTTTAATCTTCTCTCTGTCTGCCGGTATCTATCCTAAGATTTATACACTCCCTTGCCAAAATAACAAACAAAAGCACATCATACTTTTATTACTCACACGGAACCTTACAAAACAACTACGCATCTAAGCCACTACATTACATAGGGCGACAACGTTTGAAGGTTAGCAAAGTAATTAAACAAAATGGGGAATGACGTATGAAAGCCACCATAACATGGAGCCGTGAACTTGTTACAATTTATGCACGTAGTTATGTCAATGACACTTTCATCTCCGCTGCCCTAATCAGTAAATGATAAGGTTTTTCGGAAATTAAAGAATGTATTAAATTCCAAAAGGAAAAGCTAAGATTTACAGGAGTTCAAGCTTAAAAATCAAGTAAGTTCTCAAAGGGAAACGAAAAGCATGGTTAATGAACTACCTCAGCAAGATGAACAAATAACAAATATTCAACGGTATTTCGCAGGATATATATTAAACTTGCTTCAGATATTCCAACTGCTACTTATCCTTGGAGATTAAACTTGCTTCACAGAATATAGATTAAACTTTGCTTCAGAGATTCCACAGGAAATCATATTGCTGATCTAATAAACTCTTTCTGTTTTTTGATAAGCAAAATAAAGGTTACATGAATAATGGATTGGCAATGAGCAAAGTTTTGAAAACTAGCAACCAGAGAAGAAACATTAAAAAAATAAAAAGTTTGCTATTGGAGACGGCGGCGGATAAAAGAACAGGAAAAAGCAACATCTGGTGATTCCTGAAAATTCAAACTGGAAATATTGATTGTAGTAGTTTATTGGTAAACGATTTTCCACTATGAAACATATACCAATGAAGGAAGTAGGCAATTTGCATATGTGAACTTCTCTGGTCATTTTTTATTCAGGACTACTGGAGAAGCATGCAATATCATAGTGGTCCTTTGAGTATTAACAAAGTAATTATTTAGTGCACTATCCGAATTAGTTTCTTAATTAAACATCAATCAGGTACACACAGAAACGTTGCGTGAATCGCGTCAACCAATTGGACCACATCTTCATCGCGACTTGCTCATTCGGGTTACTTTTAAAAAACTTTTCTTCCCTGTTTTTCCTCGGTCCTTGTTGAAAGCCTTTTCCTTACCTATCAAAGCTCTTAGATTATAAAAATTCCTTTCATAAGGTTTTGGGACAACTTGTATTAAGTCTTTGCCTCATTGCCAACAAAGAAAACAATTAACTGTATTACATAGGGGAAAACGCACCTGCATTTTACTGAAAGCATTTTTGACAAAATAAATTGAATTAGAGGGGTAACAGTCTCCAAACATAGCTACAAGGAGGAAATGTTTCAAGAGGAGCTTTAGGATTCATATAAGGAGGAACCTCTTCTAATATCTAATAAAGCAAATCCACGCAAGAGGGGGTGAATTGTATATAAAAAAAGTTTGCAAGCTATTTTAAATCTTTAAAATCCTTCTTAAATAAAATGGGTTGATAAATAGAAAGGACCTATTAAACTTCGAAAGAAAACTGTTAACGTTTGAAAACAAAGGCTCATGTTAGTTATTTAAAATATGAAAGAAGTCTATTAATCAAAAGGATCCTATTCGCGCTCAAAAAGAAAAGAGCCTGTCAATCGATAGGAACCTGCTAGGGCTCAAATGGTGATAAGCCTCGTAATTGATAGAAGCCTATTGATGCTTAAAGCGAAAAGTACCTCTTGTGATGCGAACCAGTTAGCTTTGGATTACATGGAAGATCTTGACTGCGGCAAGGTTTGCGGCAGGATGAGAAAAAAGGCCTAAATTCTATTTAGGAACCAAAATAAAAACTATTTTTTTTATTTCTATTTTTCTGTCTTTTATTTTCCTAATCTTGTTAGGATTTGAATTAGGGTTTTTGGCCATTATAAATAGGCCTTATTTATGTTTTCGGAACATGATCGATTTTCGGAACACAAATTTCATTCTAGAATTTGGCTTTGCCATTCTTTCAAGATAGCTTGTCGTTCTTATTTCTCTTTTCGTCCAATCAAACGACATTGATTAAACTCCTGAACGGAGTCTAAACGTTCTTGTTCTGTTCTTAACTTTCGTTCTGCGTCATCTTGCTTTCTAGAAACAAAAGGAACCTATTGAAAACTAAAAGAGCCAATTGAAAAATGAAAGAGCCGCTTGAAAATATGAACTTATAATGCGGAAATTTAAAAAATCGGAAGAGAGAAAGAATGACACAGTAGATTTATACTGGTTTAACTAACAACTAAGCCTATGTCTAGTTTCCAAGTTTCCAACTTGAGTATTTCACTGTAAGAATCTAAGTATTAAATTTGACGAGCCTCTCCAAGCTTACAAGTACATATTTTTCGAGGCTCCAACCTTCCACACACGAATTGTGTAACAAACTTCTAAAAACTCACAAAACGATAAAATATAAAATCAAAAGTAAGTTATTCAATAACAATTTATCTCGTGATAAAGTGATTTCATTTTTTAAGGCACAATAAGAATGATATGAATCTCAAGAATATAGATGTTGCTCAAATGTTTTGAAAGTTTGTGTATGCTCATTACTTCACAAGTGTTACTGTTCTTCTTTAAATAGTCAATTTCTTCAACTAGTCGTTGCTTCATCTTAATTCTGAGTTGACTTTAGATTTTCATTATCATCTCTGTTGGAACAAAAATTTCTAGAGATAATTGTTCAAAAAGTTAAGTTCCTCCTAGATGTTAACGAGAAAAGGTTATTAAGAAGGTTCCTGCAAGAAATGAAGTAATTTTCCTGTCTTTATTTCCTTTAAAAAAATATTGTTACCTATACAAGGAAATAAATCTAATTTGAATTTTGAAATATTATATATTTATTATCAAAATCGTTAAATAGAAACCTTGAGCTAATAATCTCCCCCTTTTTGATGATGACAAGCAATAATAGATATATTTTTCAAAATTCAAAGAGATAATAAATGATTTTGAAAGATACCTGTAACTTTTATGTGTTCAAACATAATTAGAAGAAGTATGTCTCTTAAGAAAGGAACCTATCATTTATATATCACAGATTTTCACAAGTTCAATAGTAGAGTCAATCACATATATAATCAAGGCACCATTGAGAAATATATCATCATATATGTAGAAATATGCAAAAAAAATATATCAACATAAACTCTCCCCCTTTGTCATTATCAAAAATAATAAAAGAGTATAGGCGGGAAGGAACTATCACAAGTTCAAAGAAGCTAGGCAGAAAAGAATAGCAACAAAGTTAATAAAGAGATTCAAAGATTTTTCTTAACAAAATATGCATGTCAAGAAACTAATTTTGCTTACTATCTATTTGTTCTCGCATCTAATCATACTTGGCTTGAATGTTCTGCAGTTATTGATGGAGTTTTGCACAATTTTCATGCTGAGGAGGAACAAAAGTTTCTTTATCTAAAGCAGGATCTAAATTTTTTGCTACTCTCTTAGATCTTTTGTCTACACAGACATTGTTTTATGATTTGTATCCAAATTGATAGGGAATAGAAGGCACTACAAGAAAATAAGGTTTTTGTGACGGATATTACCAACGGAAATAAAACTTTTCGATTGCAAAACAAATTTGGTGACGAAAATAAATGTTAGAGAAAATTTTTTTAGTAAATTTAGCAACGGTCGCTTAGGTATCTATTGGTACCATTAGCGACTGAATTTTGGATTTCTATAGGAAAGTTATAGAAAATTTTCCATTATAGAATTATGTCGTTACTTTACAAACAAAATCTAAATATTCTATTAGTGAATTTGTTGATGAAAAATTATATGTCTGTTACTAAAGTTATCGACAAATATATATGTTTCTATCGCTAAATTTACCAACGGAAACATTAACCGTCGCTAATTTTTTACCAACGATGTGATATATTCCTTTGGTAACTTACATATGGATTTATTTATTCCATCACTAATTAGATATTGAATGCTACTTTCTATCAGTAAATTACCAACGGAAGTTATAGTCTCATCATTAATTAGAAACATAATATTGTAGTTTTTATCAGGAAATTTAACTTTGATAAAATTTTGCTTCCGTTTCTCACTTCCTACCTGTGTTTTCTATTCATAATCTTATGATTTTTTTGTATATTTAATTTCTGTAAATAATATAACAATGATTGATAGATATAAAACAAATATTATACTAATTGTTAACGTAATAAAAATTAAAATGTACACGAATAAGTAATCATTGTGATTAACTATAAATTAAAAATTTGTACAAAAATTAAAATGTAGCAAAACATCAAATACATTCACTTATACAGGCGGTGAAGGAGGATGCTTTGGCTACTAAGATGAGGTATTATCCCTCCCCTTCAATTGATCCATCCCATTACGAAGTTAGGTTATTTACTTCATTGTTGTTGCAACTGAGTTGCCAGCCTCTCCACCGTGCTCTCAAGCTGGAGGACTCTCTCATTTGATGTGGACCCCCTACTAGATCCAACTGTAGTAGATGTAGAGGATTGTAAATAACATGTATTCGTAAATGAACCTAATCCAAAATTCCTTCCACAGCAGTCCCTATCACCCACTGCATCAAGATGCGCCTGATTCTCAACAACAATTTCAAAGTTCTAACACTGTCGTTTAATGATTTCTTATATTTGGTCATATCATTATAATTGTTTAAATTTATAAGTGATACTTTTAAAGAATTAATATTAAAGTATAAATTTTACATACATGAAGTTGTTTGCATCAAGTGCTGATGAAGGCCATACCATCATGCTTTTTGGTGTGAATCTACAAAAAGAGTTAGCGTGGTGTAGGCTTCCTGCCTATAGACTTTTCCTGCATCAGAATAAATTGTTATAAGTGAACTACAATTTACAAAAATTTTAGTAGAATTTTCTCCATTTTTATGATATATACCCCCTATTAGACGAAAACATATAACTAAAAAACACAACCATTTAATGCACATATATTTTCATTTTAAATTTCATATATCAAATTACATTGAAATCAAATATTTTACATCAAAGTGTAAAAATCAGAATATAAGTGTAAAGTTTTGATACTTACAAGTTGAATTGCATGATTTTAGTGCAACAAAGATCCTCTAGTGTGTACAGGTAGTCTCTCTCCATCTAGTCCTCCACGTCTATTGGTAGAATTGCGCTCTGAAATGAATATTGCCTCAGGTGATGCCCAATACTGCTATCAACAGCTCCATATTTTTCATATATATATGGTGGTTGTACAATATTCTTGTATATCGAAGCAAGAAAGTCTCTATAAACTATATGAGCTCACCTTTCCCATACATTATAAATTACACAGCATCACATTTTGGATCTCAAAAAATTCTTTCTGAAGAAAAAGAAAAGCTTACAATAAGTACTTATAAACAACAATATTTATCTAATTAATGTATAAAATTAGACAAAATAAAAAATTAAAAAATATATTTTGTGTAGCCCATTCTTATACTTAAGATTTTAACTATTAGATTGAGTCATCATACGAGAATTCATGAAGTGCATTTCATTTTCATACATCACATTTGTATATATATATGAATTATGATCTGCGGACATTGTAAAAATAGTGCATACACTCACTGATATATCCCAAGGTATGAAAGATCTTAAATGGTTATGATGTGCTTATGTATTTATTTTGTCTTAAATTTTGTTTGATGAATTATAATTAGTGAATTGGGAATTTATTTTTCTAATTGAGTGATTGATAAAGTGATATGTGCATTTGGTTTAAGAAAAGTGTTAAAAGGATAAGACAAAATGGTACATAGGGATTTAGGTTGAATGAGCCTATGAGATGGTGACGTGTGGCATCAATAATAGAGTGACAATTGGCTTGAATGAAAGAGTGAAAAATGGAGGTGTAGTTAAGTGACATATGGTCTAGAGATTAAATGACAAATGGACTAATAAGGGAGTGACAAATGTGATTGTAGGAGAAAAACACATAGCATGGATCTTAGCTTGACACTTGGCATGACACATGCCCATTTTCTACACCACAAACCTTACCCACGTCTCTTACACTTGTAAGACCACCTTCTTCCAGGTTTTGCTCTTATGTTTTCTTCTTCTTTCCTCCCACCTATGACACTTTTCCACAATCCCTAAAACCCTTAAATTTTTGCTAAATTTTCGTAACCCTCATCTTGTAAATTGAACCCCTTAATCCAATCTTGTTCTTAATGTACTTTTGATGCTTGGGAAACTTGCTTAGCTTGTTGATTGAGGAAGTCTTAAGAAAAACAAGTAAGTATTTGATAACCTTATTAAGTTATATGTGAGCATAACATCCATAAAGACTGGTTAGGGATGAACTGAGATGAATTGCATGTAAGGTTGATGATGAGAAATGCTTGAAAAGTGATGAATGAATTTGTGTTCGTTAACAAACCCGGGATAGTTAATTGAGCATACGTTAAACATAACATATATACATGTGTAAGATTGAGCACTTATTTCATTAAATAAGTTAGTAATGTGTAAATACATGTGTATTGTATGATATAGAAGTACAAATGGACCGGTAACATCCAGACATTGCTAGATCGTCAAGGCAATAACTAATACAGAGTAAATTGTGAGTAACCTAGATGTGTGATCTCAATTAGATATGTGCTTATGTTTAAATTATCTTTGTTTAATCCTTATATCTATACATATTGAAATGATTTGGATATGATTGTGATATTGATGATTCTAGACAATTGATTATCCAAGGAGTTCAATATTCAGGACTGTATTGGGAGTGTTAACTATGTGTTTATGAATATGGGAAATAAATGCTCAACTGAATGTTGAATGCCAGAATTGGCTCCGACGAATGTGATAAATGACTGTGTAGGCTGAATGAATGTGATTGCTACCATATTATGTGAAATAATTCATGTCATGACAATGTTATGCATGATTACATAAAAGAGTTGTGACCAGAGTGACCAAACTGAAAAGGAAGCTTAAAACTCATAAATGTGTGCACAGAGCCACAGGCTCAATGATTAATGATCCTAGTATCCACAATAAGTACGGGACAATATCTAAAATGAGCCCGATATCTACAACAAATACGTATATATATATTATGTGAACTATTGTGAGGAATTTACTAAATCGTGTTAAAATAGTAATATAAAATGTTTATGTTCCTAATGTGCTTGATAAAATGTGTGGGTGGTAAGTTGTATGCCATTAAAATCACTGGCCATATGCTA
>JAOSBK010000004.1:15744475-15756476 GCA_027568895.1 Erythroxylum shatona
CGTGGCCTCACCCTTGACCAAAGAGGACAATACCGATTGTGTTGGATGCCGTGGTATAACCCGCAAACACCCGCCGTAGTATAACCCGCAAACACCTAAGGGTGGGGGGTGGGGTCCAACAAGAAGACAATGCCGACGAGAAGAAGAAGAGTCCACAACAGAGAAATGGGCTCCAAGAAAACTGAAGAAGAGACACAGGAAGAAGGAAGAAGAAGAAAGGTAGAAGAAGACACAAGTGGGAGGGAGATTTCGATATTTAAAAAGAATTTACCGACGGAAATTTTCGTAGGTAAATTCAAAAAAATTTTATTCCTCCAAAAATTTCCTCCATATTTAGCGACGGTGTTTTTCCGTCGCTAACTGTCGTCGCTAATTTTGCTGCGACGAATTCCCTCCAAATTTAGCGACGAGGAGTAGTACTGTCGCTAAATTACTCAATTTTAGCGATGGAAATATGCTTTCCATCGCTAATTTTCAACGATATATTTTTCGTCGGTAATTTTTCGTTGCTAACTTATAGTGATTATCGACGGAACATTTTTCCATCGCTAACTTCCATTGCTAATTTTGCCGCGACGAATTCTCTCCAAATTTAGCGACGAGTAGTAGTACCGTCACTAAATCACTCAATTTTAGCAACGAAAATATGCTTTCCGTCGCTAATTTCCAACGATAATTTTTCCGTTGCCACGTTTCCGTCGCTAATCCACATTTTTCTTGTAGTGCTCTCTCTATATATATGTATATATGTCTTAAGATTCATCTTCATTGCCAAGCCATGCACAACCTGATTTCCTTATAATTCTTGTGGTCGAAACCGCATAGAGTAATAACAATTTTCTGTCACTTTCTGCTCGTCAATTACTAAAACAAAGAAGAAGAGATGGCCTTCTGCTGTAACCATAAAACCATCTTGGGATTGCTATTCATTTCATTAATCTTCTTGGCTTCTTTTCAACTAGCCGAAATGAGGCCATCAGGAGTCCTAGTGGAGTACTGGAAGCAACGAGGATTAGTTTTACAATCTCTGCCGAAAAATGGTCCTATAACTTCAAGTTATTGGGTTTGGGTCCCTACTAAGTGGAGCCCAAAGCCTAAAATATAAAAGGGTTTTAAACCCAAAAGAAGAGGAGTGAAGAGTGGATAGCCGGAAGAGAAAGGAAGAGAAAAAAGAGGGAAATTCGTTTTTTTCTCCAACTTTGTGCATTAATCTTCCAACCTTCAATCGCATGGTAATTTCTTGTCGGATCGACCTAAAATTTTAACCAGAGGTTCTTCTCTTGTTGTCCTCCATTAGGAACGGTGGAGATTGGATTTGGAGGTCTCCAAGGTGCCTTGATCTTCAATTAAAGTTGCTGAGATTTTAAGGGTGATATTTTTCTCAACTCTTTGATTTTTCATCTTGTTGATGATTATTGTTGTATTTTGAGTTGAGTGGTGACTCTAGTTATATCTAGAGGTGAAAAACTCTGTAATTTGATTGATGATAGTGGAGTTTTTCTTTACTAGACTAGGTCCCGTAGTTTTTCCTTTCTCACATTGAGAGAGGTTTTTCACGTAAAAATTGCCTGTGTTATTTATTTCTTGCCGCTTAATTTCGTGTATTGGTGAGTTTGTTGACTGCTATTTTTCTTTTAGATTGGTTGTGGTTGATCACATAGGGAAAGGTTTATTGGTTCTGGTTTGTTGCCGCTGCGTGACCGACACCTCCTTTTCCAACACTAGACCGTCCAATTCAACTAACATAGCTTAGTAAACTCGCTCAGCGCTTGTGGCTTGTGGCTTGTGGCCAATAATCGTCTTATGACTAATGGCAGGCGCTTTCAACTCTCACTCACGGACTCACCTGCATGTGTGGATTGCCTAATGCATGAGGAATCCTTCTCTCGTGTGTTTCGGGATTGTTGGCGGGCGCGCACAATTTGGAACCAACTCATTGGGGGCAGGCTCCGGCACGAGTTCTACTGTAGTGACTTTCTCTCTTGGCTGGAACGTAATCTCCTTTCGCCGCCTGGGGCCCGTATTGCAGGTTATTGGCCTTTGGTGTTTGGCGTGGTTCTTTAGAAGCTTTGGGCCTGGCGAAACGAACGTTGTTTTAACCCTGGCGTGCAATCCATTGTTCATCACATCGGTGAAATTCATTCCTATGTTCAACATGCGTTGCTGGCACAGCAGCTCCGACGGGATGTCTTGCCTCCCTCTGCCCAGCGACGTCGACTCCTGGTGGTTGGTTGGCCGAAGCCCAGCGAGGGTTGGGTGAATCTGAGCACGGATGGCTCCGCCACAGGGGCCTCTGGCCTAGCAACGGCGGGTGGTCTTCTCCGGGATGCTGGCGGGCGTTGGCTGGTTGGCTTTGGCGCACATTTGGGGTGTTGTTCGTCCTTGCAGGCTGAAGTATGGGCGGTCTACCATGGCCTCACTCTTGCATGGTTCCACGGGTATAACCGTGTAGATTTGACTATTGATTCTGCAGTGGTGGTGCCCAGTCTCACAAGTGCCAAGTCACGAGAGGTTAATCCATTGCTTTCAGCTATACGAGAGTTGCTAACTAGAAACTAGGTTGTGCGGGTGAGCCATGTTTTTCGGGAAGCCAATTGCTGTGCGGATTGGTTAGCCAACTATAGCTATCGTCTCCCTATTGGTGTTCATTGGTTTGGTGAGCCTGTTGTCGGCCTTTCGTCGCTCCTGTTCGTCGATTCTGTTGGGGTGGTCCTGCCCCGTGTCACTTCTCTGTAATTCTTTACTTTGGGCATACGCCCCGTTTATTCGATCAAAAAAAAACTCGCTCAGCGCTCGAAGAAAGATCGATAAGAGCCTATGTAGCACGGACACGACAAAATAGAGTCGTGTCTGCGTGTCGGACACGTGTCCGTGTCGAACACCCACTGACACATGGTGGACACAGCTCGGACACATCTGGAGACCGCTCGGACATTTCTTAATAGAATATATGCTCCATAAAATATATGCTCTATGTTTTTTTGAGAGGGGCTTATAAAGTATCAAATATGTATGAACTATCAAGATGTTGGAAGTCTTGAAACAGATCAATCAATATATATCATACTATAAATTCTGAATTTTTTCTTAATTTTAAATTTTATAATATATATATATATATGCCGTATCCGTGTCCACCAAATTTTAGAAGTTGGTGTGTCCCCGTGTCCGAGTCCGTGTCTGTGCTTCTTAGATAAGAGCTATTGCAATATGGATCGGAGGCTTCGTACCATAGAGAAAGATGGGCGTTTCTCCTTCCCTATTCTTGATATCACGGGCAAACTGATTTGGTTTACGATTCCGCTAACTCTTATGCTTGCTCTAGCTAGTCTTAAACGAAAGAGAGACTGATTTCATGGCTATTTAAATAGGTTATTACTTTCTGGTAAAATTTTCTTATCTTGTCAGTTTGACTTATATAACTTTTAAAATATTGATATATACAAGAGTAATTATGAACAAATTGATAATTGAAGATATAGTAATTTAGGCGTTATTTAAAATTTTCATTTCGAATTTGTAAATGAAATAACGGGGGAAAGAAATTTCTTCACAAGTTTTAAAAGTATCCAATTTCTGAGCAGAAGTTATTCTATTTATTCTTTCTTTATTACCCCGTAAACAGAACCAACCAAGTACAAGGTCGCAGACCACGACCAAACATTCAAGGAAATGATCTTTTCCAAACATAAACTAATGATTTTAGCTAGTCAGGTAGACCTAGCTAAAACCCTGGCGTCTGATAGCACCCGCAGGATTTGCCGCCGCTTCAGAACGACCGGGGACGGCAGCGCCGGAAGGAGTAGGAGCGTCGGTGGCGCCAGCTCCACGGCGACCAGACTCTGGTTGTTGATGACCTTCGGCTCCATAAGCCTTGAACTTGTAATCTTCCAAGTCCTTGTGATTCACGTAAGGACTATCCTCAACTGGGATACCTTCTTCTGTGCTTCGCTTACCGTTTTCATGATCAATATCCTCAGGCTTTCTCTCAGCGTTACGCCGCTGGTTTTGCTCCTTCCCGAATTTCGTAGCCCTCTCCATCACTCTTATAGTTATCTTTGCTCCTTTACTCTACCTGGAGCTGATCTGGTGTGATTCTTATATTGTTTTCAATTTCCCAGTTCCAATGGATTATATTAAACAGTTATGTATAAGTTTTGCAAGCTTGAAGTACGTGTCCAACTTACATGTCTTCCAAGAAGGCTCTACGTGTCAAAGGCGAAGTACTCAGCAGTTCTTCTGGATAGTCATCGTTTTTAGTGCTCTTCTTTACGAGTCCGGTCCACTTCTACTGTATCTAACTCTATCCAAGCTAAAAAATATGGTCGTTCTACTTACAAAAATTCACAATTCTGTTAGTCTTCCAATTTTGATGGCTCATGAGCCAAACCATCGGTAAGACATTCAATTTTTACGATGGCAGATTTTTTGTTCTACCAACACACCTTAATACAATAATAATAATGAAATTAATCAAATTTTAAATTTAATTTAATATTTTCTATAATTTATAAATTAATTAAACAATTTTAATAAATTAATTAATTTTAAAATTTTTATTTTGAAATTAAAATTAAAATAATAAAAATCTAAATATGTGTTATGGGCGTGACTTAATTGTACACAAATAAAATTAATTTTCAATTTTTTATCTTAGAAATTAAAATTAAAATCAAAATATGTACCACGAATTAAGTGTAGAGCGCGCGACATAAATAAAATCAATTTTTAATATTTTATTTTTATTTTTAAAAAGTTTTATTTAAAATTTAAAATTTTAAATAATAATAAAAAATAAAATATGTGTGTGAACAAATGAAAGTAATTTTAAATTTTAATTTGATCTTAAATTTTTTATTTAAAATGTGGTACATTTTGTTTTTATTATTTAAATTTAAACTTTTATCTTAAAAATATTATGAAAAATTAAAATATATAAAATAAAATAAAATAAAATATGTTGCGCCCGTGACTTAAGCATATGTGATACATTTTTATTTTTATTTTTATTTTTTAAAATTTTTATTTAAAAATTTTTAAATTAAAATAAAATTTTTAAGATAAAAAATAAAATGTATCAAATAAGTGACAATTGAATTGTGACACATTATATTTTATTTTTCCCGTAAATAAACTATGAACCATTGATTTAAGCTCATGACGTGTAGTACGGTTGCCAAATCTTATCATTTCTTGTCATGTTTTTTTAAGTTAAAAATATTTTAATTAATATTAATTCAAAATAAATTTAAATAAGTTAATTTAAATTTAAAAATTTTAAACAAAAATTTAACATAAAAATTAAAATAAGAAAACAAAATGTGACACATTTTACTTTATTTTTAAATAAAATTAATAAATTTTATTTAAAATTAAATTTTTTAAATAAAAATTTTAATATAAAAAATTAAAATAAAAATAAAAAACAAAATATACGATAGACATGACACATAAGTCACGCCTTTGACATATTTATTTTATTTTTATAATTTTAATTTTAATTTTTTGATAAAATTTTTAAGATAAATATTTAAAATTTAAAATTTACTTTCAATTGTGTCACACACATATTTTGATTTTTCATTATTATTTTAATTTTAATTTTTAAATAAAAATTTAATTTAAAAATTAAAAATTAAAAATATTTTATTTAAGTCAAGGGTGACACATATTTTTATTTTATTTTATTACTATTTAGATTTTAATTTTTTAAATAAAAATTTTAAGAAAAAATTAATTTTAATTTTTGATTTTGTTTGTGTCATAGGCGTGATAATTAAGTCACGCCCCTAATATATATTTTGATTTTGTTTTTTATTATTTTAATGTTAATTTTTAAATAAAATTGTTAAATTTTAAAAATTGATTAATTTATTAAAATTTTTAATTAATTTATAAATTCTAAAAATATGAAATTAAATTCAAAAATTGATTAATTTTATTACTACTATTATATTAAGCTGGAAACAAAAAAACAATCTTTAAATAAAATAGAAGATCTGCTCTGGTAAAAATTTGATGTCTTATCGACGGCTTGGTTTATAAGCCATCAAAATTGGAAGACTAACAGATTTGTGAATTTTCGTAAGCGAAACGACAACTTTTTTTAACCTCGATAGAGTATAACTGGAGAGAGGATCTGGACTCCTATATATATATATTCATCTTGAAAACGATCTAGAAGGGAGGTTGAATAGATCTTTTAATTTTTTTTGTAAAGTGCTACAAAAAACAGAGAATTAGAACACACAAAATAAACAATCAAAATTGAAATGTAAAAGTGTAAAAGAGAAGGGAAGAGAAGTAAACACAATTTTTATAGAGGTTCGGTGTAAGACCTACGTTCTCTACCTAAGCTCTCACTTAGAATTTTGGCAAAACTCTTTACTACACACTTTTTAGTTCAGTGTGAACTCTTCCAATACAACTTGACTTTCGGCTTAAGCTACACCTTACAATCGTTCTGTTTTTCGGCACAAATCTTACCTTCTAAGTAATTCTCCACTAATCACTCAACTCACAATGACAATAATAGAAATTGAATTTGTAAAGCTCAATACAGCTGAGTATAATTTAGAACAAGCTAAGAGCAAATTGATAATAAATTGGAACTATAGTAATATGCTTTGTTTTGGACTTGTGTAATTGATTCTTTAAAGTTCTCTCTATTTATTTGTAGGCTTCAAGTTGTTCCTAGACGTTGTAGAACTTTTCTAGCCGTTGTAGAATGCTCATAGCAGTTGTATGAAGATTTTCCTCCCGTTTGAAATCAATTGACACAGTCAAATTATGTTCAACTACACTGATAATCGACTAGTCGGTATATAATAGTCGACTAGTATATGATAGTCAACTTGTTTTCAAGCAATAGTCGACTAGTATCAACGTTTTCTATGAAAAATTTATCTATGCTCTTCGAATAGTCGACTAGTATGATGATAGTCGACTAGTGCACTTATCCAACTGATTAATAATCGACTTACAACATGTTGGTCGACTTGTCTTGGCACGAACTGACATATCTGATTATCTATAGTCGACTTACAACTTGATACTCAACTAATACTTAGCTCCAACGTACATATCTCACATAATCTTCAATCTAATTTGTTGAGGTGCTGATTTGAATTTATCTAGACGTTGTTTATCTCTTGCACGTTGAAGATATGCTTGATTTGTACAAATCTTTTAATTTAATTTTAATCCAAATACCTGAAATTATTTCTTAACCAATTCTATAAATTTTATTATTATCAAAACATAAAAGGAATTAATTTGTTAACCTTCATTGGTCCAACATATCTGCTTTTTATCATCTGGGACCCTTCTCCGGAATTATTAGCTTTGCTCACGGACGGCGCACACATAGTGAGGTACTCTTTGCAGTGGTTAGCAGGGTGAAGCCAGATGTAAATGGACCTAGCTAGGGTGAGGTTGGGTTGAGTGACTCGCAGTTTGACCCATTTTATATATTTTTTAAATTGCGTCGAGTTACAGACTTGGTTGGGCCGGCCCACGCTTGACTCGACTCCTACCCATGACCCGGTCATTTTTAACAATTTTAGCCCGTAAATTAGTCAATTTAGGCCGAAATGAACTGGACTAAGCCGACATCCACATTCCTAAGCCATGGTGATTGAAACCAGCAATACATTGTTCACGAAGAAACCCTCCTTTTTATATAATTAAAATTTAATGCAAATTTTTCGTATTAAGTTAAACAATGTAAAAGTATGCATATACTTTTTTTTTATCAAAATGGATGTTAATTTAATTGAAATATAGCAATAATAAAATTTAAAACTAGCTTTAGTATTGATTAATATTATAAAGTATTATACTAAAAACTATTAATTTGCATAAAAGAATTTATATCTTAACTTAAATGATATCTATATATATATAAGGCTAATGCTTTAAAAATTAGACCGAAAGTAAAATCAATAAAACAAGAGATTTAAAGTTTAAAATATTCAACCAATATTAGACTTTCATAAATTTGACTAATTGTTTGATAAAATTAAAGAATTTGAAATATTATTGAAAAAGATTGATCAAAAATTTAAAGTTTAATTGAAAAAAAATGTTAAATAAAAATTAATTAATTAATTATATTTTATTTTATAAAAACTTATTAATTTATAATAATTAACCGATTAACTTTTTACAGTAAAAATTATTAAAATAAATCAAATTAGAATTATTAAAATAAATCAAACCATAATATTATCGATAAGTGCATACCTAAAAATATCGCAAAGCAATACAAATTGCCAATAACACTGTAGTCTGTACAGTGTAAAAGAAGACGGCCCACCTTTCTGATGGGTTCCCTCCGTGGCATATGGTAATTCTTCCCTCCCCCCAACACACACACACAAGGAAAAGGAATCAAAACGCCAAATCCAGCCTTCCACCTTATTATTTGCTTAACAATCAAATTAACTTGAGAACTTTGAATAGCTTACACGAAATAATTCACCAGGCTCTTCGAGCAACTAATTTTATGACTTCAAACCAAATATATGTTGTCCTAAGACCAGCTAATAGCTATTGGACTCCCAACGACATGTTTCCCGTCAGACCACTCCAGACGATGAAAGCTGTTCACATTATTGGCGGCATTTGAGCCCCCGGTGAACGTGACTGTATATGACTTCTTCTCATTTAACTTGCCGAAACTCAACGTGTCGGGCTGGACCGCAATTTCTAATTGAGGAACCTGCGGTCTAACTGAAACCTTGTAGGTTCCTGCGGGCCCCACGTTGGTAAGAGTTCTCGTGTGCTTGATCACGTTCACACCCCCACTCTTGATCCCTGTGGTGTCGAAGTTGACCGCAAATGAAGGATAGTTGAGATCCGTCACACTGTATTGCTTCTTGGCATCACACGTGAAGTTTCTCCTTGCAAGTGTTGCGATTTGCGAGGATGTGTAGTTCAAAGCGCAGAGAAAGCCCAAGTAATCATCAGCCGTTAGATCATAGACAAGCCCGGGATTGAGCGCTGACACAGGGTCAACGTGTCCCGCACCCTGATCAAACGGCGTAGACTCTTTTCCAGTGTAACTATCTAGCAGTTTCTGGCCATTCTTGTACGCAACATAAGCAGTGGTCATCAACGCCGATCTGATGGACGCCGGCGACCACTCTGGATGCGCCGCCTTCAGCAGGGCGGCAAGGCCACTCACATGTGGGCAAGACATGGAGGTGCCAGAAATAACGTTAAACTCCACTCGACGATCGTCACTTGGCAGACCGGTGGGACCCACAGCACCGGACCACCCTGCTAGGATGTTGACACCCGGCGCTATCATGTCGGGTTTCAGAACATCCGGAGTGATTGAATTAGGCCCTCTTGAGCTGAACGCCGCAACAACAGGCGAGGGTTGGATTCCCACTTTAGTTCCATCGAAGAGAATCGTCACCGTTGGATTTGGATCAGAGAACAAATATTTTTTTATTTCATCGCCATTTTTCTGTCCCAATGCTGTCGCAGGCAATAAGTGAGCATCAGCGACCAATTCTTCACCGTTCGCAGCCGTGTTTACTAAAATCATACCCAACCCACCAGCTGCTTTCACTACAGCTCCTTTTTGGACCCTAGCACTCCCTCCACGATTGCATAACACGATCTTTCCGGCTACCTTTTCCGATATCAACGTGTCCATCATGCATAAGTTCCCATTTGTCGCGTTAGTAGCATTGCCAGCATATACAAAAGGCAGTAACTTTCCTGGCAACGAGCTTCCTCTGTAAAGAGAAACTCCTGAAAAGTTTTGGCCATTGCCAAGACTAGCATAAGCAGGGAAATCACGGTCCAGCGTGCCAGCACCGATGGTGGTTATCCAAGGCGCGACATTTGATAAGCTGTACGAGCTTGGACCTGCATTTCCAGCCGAGCAAGAGACCAAGATGCCTTTCTCCATTGCTGAAAAAGCTCCTATTGCAACACTATCTCTGTCGTAATCAGTCGTCCCTCCGCCGAGAGACATTGACAGTACGTTGACGCCATCGTCAATGGCCTTTTCCAGGGCTGCAAGGATATCGGAACTGAAGCAACCACCAATCCAACATACCTTGTACACGGCGATTCTCGCGCTTGCGGCCATTCCACGAGCCGTCCCAGGTGCGTAGCCGAAAAGACTGGCTCCTTCCACTTGTGATCCACCAGCTGTGGACGCGGTGTGAGTCCCGTGACCATCATCGTCTCTGGGCGACTTGGACTCTTTGGACTCGTTGACGGGCCCTAGCGCGGCCTCGTAGCCTGCGGAGAAAAACCTTGCGCCGATTAATTTTCGGTTGCAATTTGCGGCAGTGAAATTGGTGCCGGATTCACAAGCGCCTTTCCAGTTACTGGGCACTGGACCAAGTCCAGTGTCTGAGAAACTCTTGCTTTCTGGCCACACACCGGTGTCTAAAACACCAATTATCACTTCAGCAACTGAATCAGACTGGGGAAACATATTGGCGTTCTTGTCAAGTCCAAGGAACTGAGGTGTGCGAGTTGTGTGTAACTCGTATCTCAACTCAGGCAACACGGAGAGAATCCCAGGCTGGTTCTCGAGCAATTTAGCTTCTTCAGGCGTCAACCGTGTGGAAAATCCGTGAATGACATTGTCGTATGTGTACAGGATTTGGGCGGATTTAGATACAGATTTGAGAGACGAGTCGTACCATTGAGTGTGGTGCTCGAAACTCATCGGCATCTGGGATTTGGACATGTGAACTATGTAAGTTCTGCGATTGTTCTCCGGCAATGCTGCCACCAACACGCGGCAGAGACCCAGAAGGAGAAAACTGACCAAGGACATTGTAGATGTCTTCATCTCGAGTTTCCCTCTCGTTCTCCGGTGCCTGAGAGTTCAACCAAGGAATAAAGATAGAAGCTTTGGCTTTGGCCAACGCCTCTGGTTTAACAGGTTCATACAACGAGAGAGTGTGCACCGTGCACTTAAAGGGAGATTGAACCTAAACACAAACGCAGAGTCGTTATCTGTTTGAGTACATGATTGGGTCGAGACAAAAAGGAAGAGCAAGGGGACAGCTTAGCTAGCTTTCACAATATAACATTCTTTTTCCTACCCTCTAGCTAGCTTCCGTGACGTGCGCGCTCCAGCTTTTATCCATTCAAGTCTGCTGTTCCTCTCTTTCTCTGTTTAAGTCAGCAATCCACCGCCTGAAATGGTGCGTGCTCTTTTTGCAGGTTAAATAGCAGGGACTGATCAAAACAAAGCCCGAGTAAGTCCAAGAAAGCAAGTATCAAACTCTCTTTACAGCTTATGGAATCCCATACTCCGATAGTGGACCCTGACAAGGTTCAGGCATTGCCAAAGTGTGCTTTGTCAATTTCCATCATCTGATATACTACTGCTCCGGTGATAATTTGTCGTTGTTGTTCCTTACAATCATCGTGTAGATTAATGATTAAGTTTGGAAGGTAATCTTGAATCATACGAGTTATGGTTCACGAGTACTTGTCTACACAAATTGTTTTCTTTTTCCTACTTGCTTTTGATGTGCGGAAGCTTACCCACCCAACCAACCCACCTTCTTGCTCCCAAATAGATAAGGCAAATGCAAGTACAAGAGTCGAAGAAATTGGTGTTTTGATCTCAGTTATTGTTTTGTGGGATGGTGGGCCAAGAGATCACGTTCACCATTAGCACATTGTAGCTGGATCTTGTCAATTCTATCCGAGGGGATGCCGTTGATTGGGAACAAGAATCTGCTGATTCCTGTCATTCTCAGTCTCGAAGTTATTGCATACCCTCTTGGATGGTAATGAAAATGTGACTTTTGGATAGTATTCCAATCGAAATTTATGTTGAAAGTTACAAGATACTTCTGTTTGATGTTTCCCATATTCCATTAACGTTTGTTTCAATCCTAACCTAAACTATTACTCCTTTCTATTCAAAATAAGTGTCGTTTTAGAAGGATTTTAATTATTCAAAATAAGTGTCATTCACGATTTTTCATGCATGTTTATAATTTTATTTCCA
>JAOSBK010000004.1:15789883-15803020 GCA_027568895.1 Erythroxylum shatona
AGGGAGTAAGATAATGGGGGAGAATGATAAAACAATTTAAGTATAGGGTTAGAGCTACAAGGTTAAACATAAGTTGGAGAGTTCATAAATGGGTTAAGAGTTAGTGTGGAGGAGTGGCAAAAATCATGCTTAATTAGCTCATATCGAAACCCTAGATATAAAAAAGAAGGAAATTTCAAAAAACTTGAAATTTATTAAAAGCCATTCACAAAAAAATGTAGAAGAAAAAAAGAATAATGGTTGTCTTTATGTATTACAAATCTCAAGATTAAGAAGAAAATAGAAAATCCACGCATATTATACAGCAATGACAATTTGGCATGTAAAGTAATGGTAGTTTTAGTACATAGACTAGCTGTGTTAGGTTATGAATTTTTACTTCGTTAGCAACCTGAACTCAAACAAAAAGGCCTTTAACAAATGCCCTCCATATCAAACCTAGCCCCGTTATCACAAAAGAAAGACCATTGTGTCCAACGGTTGTGTGAGACACCTAGTATAGGAGCATAGTCTCTTTGGAAAGCTTATGGTTAAACGTACAAAGTAAAATACAGAGTGTTCATTATCCATATAAACCTTGTCAAGGAGGCAAATACTAAAGGAGTGAACCTTTACCCATTGGAATAAAGACACAAGTTTTCTTACTCACATAAAAATTTCAATTATTAAAAAATTATGGAATATTCTTGTTTTCATCAAGCTAGTAATCTATATTAGATAATTTGACTTTTTGGGATGTTTTGCTATACTAATTAGCATTTTTTTATGGACTAGAAATTGATTAGTAATCTACAATAGATAACTTGCTTTTTTGGGATGTTTTTCTTTCCTAATTAGCATTTTTTAGGGACTAGAAATTGATTGTGTGTGGGTAGTGATATTTGTGTGGAATACTTTGATTTTACCCCATCTTTAAGCATAAAAGTATTTTTATTTTATAGTTATCTTGCTTAATTATGTTGTTTTGATGCAAGAATGAGGTTAAACATGCTGGGAAGGGACTTTCAAAAATGGGTGCAAGTTACCTGCAAATTTAGTCTTGATGTTATAGCATCAATTCAAGGAAATAACATTGGAAGTGAAGAGCAAGTTTTGGTCTCATTGTTATAGCAACAACAGAAGAATTAAAATTTTTTGACCTCTATTAAGAGAAAGAAAATATCACTTTAACAAAGACCAAAAAAAGGATGATTAACCTTTAAGAAAGAAGAATCTCGAAGCAACATTACAAAGGGGAAAAAATAGAGGGAAAGGTTAAGGAGATATGGATAGGTTGGGCAATCAACCAAAAGGCCTAAGGACTCATCCATTGAAGTTTTTGTTCTTAATTTTGTCCTTACATCCTTATCTTTTGTTATTTAGATTAAATTTGACTTTTAGGGTTGTTGATAATGATTAATGGCTATATTTCCTATATTATTTTAAGTTATTTGAGATTATAGTGATGTTTTCCTAAGTTGAATCTATATTTTCTTTTCATTTCCTTTTTGATTTCTCTTTATGCTTGAATGGAAGTCGTTGGCCATGTATTTGCTTGCTTAGTAAATTTATGCTTTCAAGAGAAGGTGATTTTGCTAGAACCTAGGAGAGAAATAAATTATAATTTTTTTGACATGTTAGGAGACTAAAGAGTTCTAGGAGGATAAATTTAGATTCGTGCTTAAGGCCCCTTTAAGAAGTGAATATTAATGATCCTTTTATTGGAACTTTGAGTAGATATTTCAGTTTCACATGTTACTCAAACTCGTTATTTTTTGGTTATCATCTTAATGCTTTATATTCTTTTTACTTTTCACATTAATCACATATCTATTGGTTATCTTAATCATTCGACATATTAATACTTCAATGTTCTTTTTATTTATATGTATTTATTTTTATTCACAACATCTATATTGTATTTTACTATTTAGAAAAAAGTTTTGTTATAAAGAGTCTTCTTCCTTCAAATTGAAGTAAGGTAAGTTAATCTTCAGATTTTTATAAAAATATATTTTAAAAAATATTAATTACTAAAAAATCCCAAACTTTTGTCAAATTTTTAATTATAGTCCGAAATTTAAAAAGTATCAATAAAATACCCAAATTTTTAATTTTTTTCAATTCTATCCTAAATTTTAAAAAGTAACAATAAAATGCTCAAACTTTTAATTTTCTTCAATTTTAGCCTTACGTTTTCTATTAATCTCCTGATGCCCTCAATCGTTTGTTTTATGTGTGTTCTTCTAACGCCTAAAATTACTCTCCCATTACAGCATTCTGCACCAATAATTCGTTCTCCTGATGCCCTTAACATGAGGGCATTGAGGCTGCGTAAATTAAAAATCGAAGGGTGAAGGTATCGAGAGAACAAACTGAAAACGAAGGAAAAAATTGAAATCAAAGTGTATGGTCATCAGGGCTGTGTAATTTGATTTAGGTCATTTTCAAACAACGACATCGTTTTAATATGTAATTAAATGACATCGTTTTACTGATCTTCATTTATTATGTTAATTTTGAGTGACATGTATTAGTTAAGGTTTCTAAAACACGTGGTAAGTTATGTTAATAAACTTAATGCAAACACTAATGTCAGGCTATAATTGAAAAAATGAAAAATTTGAGTATTTATCGCTACTTTTTTAAGTTCGGGCTAGAATTGAAAAAAATTGAAAATCTGGACATTTTATTACTACTTTTTAAAAATCAAGCTATAATTGAAATTTTCACAAAAGTTTGGGCTTATGTTTTTGGTAATTAACCATTTACAAAAGGTTTTGAATACATTTGAGAAATTAAATTTAAAAATAAAGAATAAGCTAACTTCTAAGCAAGATATTAAATATAATAAGAATGCCTATAATGAGTAAGAACAACATAAATATTAAAAAGTGAATAAAAATTTATGAAATAAAATGAAAGGTTGCATCTAAATTCATAAAACTCTCACCAAAAGTTTCTAATGCACGTTTCAAAAAATAGAAAAATGGTTGGCATCCTAATTTTTACAAAAATCTTATAAATGATTATAGAAGTGCATAATTGAGAAAAAATAAACTTAACATTTCAAAAGGAAGTATGTAATGAAATGTAAAGGTGCCTTATTTAAACAAAACTAATTCATATTAAAAGGTAAAAATAACAAAGAAAAATAAGTCTATAAGAGAATAATAGAAGACTATATAAAAAAAGGAATATGTTATCTCTCAAAGAGGTTTACGAAGAGATAGTATCAAGAATTAAAATTTATTTGGATCTCTAAAATTTGACTATTTTATTTTATTCAGAATATAATTTCAAATATGAATCTCTAAATTTGTAACATATTATAGTCATTAAAAAGTTAAAGAATCATTAATTTAGTGGCTCTTCTTTGTAATTATGGTTAATATAATTTTATTATTTTCGTATATGAATAATTTAAATAATATTAGTTATTATAATCATAAATAATACTAAAATGATGGTCATATAATTGGTTTCAAATTGACAAATGAATTTGCTTGCACTAGACTGTTCTCTTAGTTTGGATGAGATTCATTTATGCGTAAGCAAACATAAAGTAAGCAAAGCAGCTCCTGGTAATGGAATGACAGTTATTGCCGCGCTGAATAGAATAAGACCGTTAGAAACGATGACGTAGCATATTGGTCATGATGTCCCCGCCAAAATAGAGTCTAGAGACAAACCACAAGCTGGCGAAATGGAAGGAAGAGAGTTTTGCTTCAAACTCCACAAACTATCACAACACATCTCACTCCGCGAACATCCTGGAAAAAACACAACCAACTTCCCTCTCTTCTCTTCACTTCTTCACCTCCAACAACGATTAACGTCTTCTTTTTTCATTTTTTTTCGACAATCTTACATCCATTTTGGAGAGGTTGTGCATGGACTTGTCTTTCTTTCCAGCAAACTCAGGAGGATGTTAGTTATCATTTTGTGATAATCTGAAAGGAGAAGACCTCTGCTCATCGTTGTAGAATGGTAGGTTTTCCTTTTCCTTTTCTCTTCTGTTGTTGTTGCTTGTTGATTGTTCTTATTTTCAATATGTTTTTAA
Organism: Erythroxylum shatona; assembly: GCA_027568895.1. Lineage (NCBI taxonomy): Eukaryota > Viridiplantae > Streptophyta > Magnoliopsida > Malpighiales > Erythroxylaceae > Erythroxylum > Erythroxylum shatona. The sequence goes on from JAOSBK010000004.1 coordinate 15,793,926, forward strand.
CGTAGTGACAAATTAAATGGTACAAATAATATTTATTTATCAACAATCATGGCGATTATGCGTTCAAGAAAAAAAGCAATGTGCTAGTTCTGATAGATGTTGCATGTTCTTCCATTAAGGTGTGTATCATTGCATCTTAAATGTGCGTACAGTAAACCCCAAAGTACACGATTAACCATGCTTAGTGTTTGAAGACGATAACATGAAGATGAAAACTCTTTGATGAATATGATATTTCCAAGTAAAGCGAACTCGTAGGGCTTGAAGACAGCAACTTTTTAGTTTTCGCAGCTGAGAATTAAAAAGCATGTTGGAGAACATAAAATGATGAATCAGAGAGAACTTGTAACTCCAAAGCTCTCTTTCCGTCAAAGTCTCTTGTATTGCATCCTAGTCATAACATAAGTCTCACTTGGTACAGGGGATCCCAGGAGAAATTGATGTCGGTTCCCAGATTTGGGTTGAAGATCCAGAATTAGTTTGGGTAGATGGAGTTATACTTAACATTAGGGGAGAAGAAGCTGAGATCCAAATTTGCGACGATAAAGTTGTAAGTAATATTGTTGTTTTTCCCAATTTGTTGGACTTCCGGCTCACCTTTGTGCTTTATGGATCGTAAAATTGCAGGTTGTTGCTAGTTTATCACATATATATCCAAGAGATGCTGAACCACCCGAAGGTGGAGTTGATGACATGACTAGGCTGCATTATTTGCATGAGCCTGCAGTTATGCACAATTTGTCGACAAGATATGCAGTGAATGAAATTTATGTAAGAAAGAATTAACTTTATTCTAAGACAAATCATTTTGTTACTGCAGCTTTGTTATAATTTTTGGCATCCTCGCAGACTTACACTGGAAACATTCTTATTGCTGTCAATCCATTTGAAGGACTTCCACATTTGTATGATTCTCACACGATGGATCGATACAGGGGAGCACCATTTGGTGATCTCAACCCTCATATTTTTGCAATTGCTGATATTGCATACAGGTGAATCATCGCTATTTGGGTTCTATACTGGTGCCTCCACAGATTACTATTTACTCAAAGTGCTGACATTTGGAACAGGGAAATGATCAATGAAGGTAAAAGCAATTCAATTCTAGTCAGTGGTGAAAGTGGGGCAGGAAAAACTGAAACAACCAAAATGCTCATGCGATACCTTGCATACGTGGGCGGTCATACTGCTGCTGAAGGTCGCACCGTTGAACAGCAAGTGTTAGAAGTAAGCTGGATGATTAAATATCAGCTCAAATAGTGAATACTAGAACTCTTAGCCTGCCATCTGAGTCGGTCTTTTTCATACAGTCTAGTATAGCCATTTCATGTGAAAATATCGAGGGATACAAACTCTTTTATTTGAGTGATTGGCTTTGTGGATGAGCACTTTTTAGTATCTAGGCTGAAATTGCTTACATAATTAGTGAGTGTATCATGTTTCTCATTATAGGATTGCTTAGGGAGATTCTACGAATCTTGTTAAAGCACATGCCATGGTAAAATCCAAATGCCGTACCTGCATGATGATCAAGGATTCTAGAAAACAGTTCCCCAAGTTTTTATTTATCAACCACTTTGTGGAAGAGTTGAAATAGTGACATACTGTGCATATTTCCTAGTTCCTAGTGCTTCCATACGAGGTGGCCTCTCTGTTTATGTTTGCCTTGTTTTAAGAACACTTTCTGGAAACCAAAAACTTTTTTATACTAATTAGTTATTTGCAGTCGAATCCAGTTCTTGAAGCTTTTGGCAATGCAAAAACTGCTAGAAATAACAATTCCAGGTGAGAACTTTCAGGCTTTCCACTGTTCAATTGTTTTATATTTTCCACCGCATTGGTTGAGCCATGTTTTTTCATAACTTATATGTAATTGAGTTCTTTGAAATTGGAATTGAACTTAGCAATTTATGTTCTAGGCTAATTAATTAACGGTTCAATCTAGCATTAGTATTTAGCTATTAAAATCATCCTCTATAAAGCATATTCCGAAGTAGCTATTAAGATGTGATGATCCATTCTGAGCATATTCGGCAGCAACTTTAAACTAATGTTCTGCTGGAAACAATGGTGCAGTCGTTTTGGAAAGTTTGTTGAAATTCAATTTGATGAGAGGGGGAGGATTTCAGGAGCAGCAATCAGAACTTATCTTCTAGAGCGATCCCGTGTGTGTCAGATTTCAGATCCTGAGCGTAACTATCATTGTTTTTATCTTCTCTGTGCCGCGCCACAGGAGGTGGGCATTTCCTTGGACTGTGTCTATTACGCCAGTTGCTCTGTGTTCCTTGATTTGATTCATTTTGATGACTAACTGATTTTGTGGCTTATTTAGGAGATTGAGAAATATAAATTGGGAAACCCCAAGTCTTTTCACTATCTTAACCAATCCAATTGTTATGAATTGGATGGTGTGAGTGATGCCAGTCGGTATCTTTCCACTAGGAGAGCTATGAGTATCGTTGGAATAAGTGAGAACGAACAGGTCTGGAGGTTGCTTCACATCCTAATATATGATCCTCTTTGTTAATCAAATTAAAAGCCGAAGAAGTAGGTATTTTTCTTGAAGAGTAATATCTCTCTCCCCCATACTTTTGTAGGATGCCATTTTCAGAGTTATAGCTGCAATTCTTCATCTTGGCAATGTTGAATTTGCTAAAGATGAAGATGTTGATTCATCAGTTGTGAAAGATGAGCAATCCAAGTTTCATCTTCAAACGACTGCAGAGCTTCTCATGTGTGACTAAAGCCATCCCTGAGTTTTTATTCATATTCCTATTTGTTCGCATATGAATGTCTAATAATGTATACTTCTTTCAGGTGTGATCCTCAGTCACTAGAAGATGCACTGTGTAAACGTGTGATGGTAACTCCAGAAGAAGTCATAAAGAGAAGTCTTGATCCTCTTGGTGCAGCAGTTAGCAGGGATGGTTTAGCCAGGACTATATATTCTCGCTTGTTTAATTGGTAAAAATTTATCGGTTCCTACCTCGTCACATATTTAATATGACAGTGCCGCCTATTTAATGTTTTTTTGGATAGTATAACTGTTATCGTATGATCAGGTTGGTGGATAAAATTAATGCATCCATTGGGCAAGATCCTACCTCTAAGTGTCTGATTGGGGTCCTTGACATTTATGGTTTTGAGAGCTTTAAAGATAATAGGTAAAACACATACTTTGATATGTGGTTTTTACTTGAGCCTCTTATACTTAATTCTGATTCAAACACAGACTTTGATATCTACTTGTCTTTACTTAAGCCTCTCATAATTCTGATACCTTGGGCAGTTTTGAACAATTCTGCATTAACTATACGAATGAAAAGCTGCAGCAACATTTCAACCAGGTATGAGGTTAGTTATATATTGTCTACTTTCGCAAATGGAAACAAACTTCATCATATAATCCTATTGTTGTAATGCCGTGCGGTTCAGCACGTATTCAAGATGGAGCAAGAGGAGTACACCAAAGAGGGAATTGATTGGAGCTACATAAATTATGTTGATAATCAAGATGTTCTGGATCTTATTGAGAAGGTCTCTATATTGCATTCCGCAACCCCTACTTCTTTCTCTTTGACACTTGATGAATTTTAATTCCGGTTGCGTTTCTTCCTTCATAATTAAGACTGCACACTATTTCGCAGAAGCCTGGTGGAATCATTACTTTGCTTGATGAAACGTGGTATGGTAGTAGTTTGTGGCTTTTAAATTGAATTAGAAGTGTTAACCTAGGTGATGATGTTGCTTATATAATGCAAACTCATTATTGCCGCAGCATGTTCCCGAAATCAACCCATGAGACATTTTGTGAAAAGCTTTATAAGACATTCAAAGATCACAAGAGGTTCATCAAGCCTAAACTGACTCGCTCAGATTTCACCATTGTCCATTATGCAGGAGAGGTGAGATGCTATTTACTTTTGCTGCTCTATTTATCTTCCTACACATTTATTTTTAAATAGCATTTTTAATGATTCCATTCCATCAACTTCTTTCCAGGTTATGTACCACTCTGATCAATTCTTAGACAAGAACAAAGACTATATTGTTCCTGAACATCAAGATTTGTTGAGTGCTTCGAATTGTTCTTTTGTAGCTGGCCTTTTCCCTCCATGTTCTGAGGATACGTCCAAATCATCCAAGTTCTCATCCATTGGATCGCGTTTCAAAGTACATCCTTTTATTTTTAGGTCTTTTCAACAATTCTTGGCACTGCAATGATGACATACCAAAAGTGTTCGTCAAATTTATGCAGCTTCAATTACAACAATTGATGGAGATTCTACATTCTACAGTGCCCCACTACATTAGATGTGTGAAGCCAAATAGTTCATTGAGACCTTCTTTGTTTGAGAACACCAATGTCATTCAACAACTGAGATCTGGCGTGAGTAAATTTGGCACTTTTTCACTCTGGTTTATTTGTTAAATGTCTAATGATTTCGTACATATTTTTTTTAGGGAGTCTTGGAGGCAATCAGAATAAAATGCGCTGGATACCCTGGTCATAAAAGCTTTTCTGAATTTTTAACACGATTTACTATTCTAGCACCAGAGGTATCGAAAGGGAAGTAAGTGCTATAAAGAGAAAGGAGTTTTATGCTTGGATTGAATCAGGTTTGGTTCTAGTTTGTAAGTTTATTCTTGCAATTTGCATGCAGCTATGAAGAGAAAGTTGCATGCAAATGGATTTTGGAGAAACTGGAGATTACAGGATATCAGGTATTACCAGAAACACTTTCCGAAACTATTTAAGCGCTCAAAGCTACCGTACTAGCCTAAAACTAAGGTTTTAATTGGACACAATTTGGCAGATGGGTCAAACAAAGGTTTTCCTAAGAGCTGGTCAGCTGGCTGAGTTAGACGCACGGAAAGCAAGGCTGCTTCGCAACTCAGCGGCAGTCATCCAGAGGAGGCTTAGAACTCATGCTACTCGAAAAAAGTATATCGTGTTGCGGAAATCTTCAATTAAGTTACAATCTCATTGGAGAGGTGAGTTCATAGGCAAATGTGAAGATGTATTTTCATGAAATGTGAAAGATTTCATTGGACTCATGGTAATTAAAGAATTTAACTGTATCTTTCTCTTTAGACTCTTTTAAGTTTTTGTTTCAAGTCTTGAATCTCTTACATGCACTGCTAGGATTCAATCAGCTGCCCATGTTATGGCTTTTGGTTCTAGTTTTATCTGTCCGTTATCTCTCTCAGGAAAACTTGCTCGCAAATCATACAAACGCATGAAACAGGAAGCTGCTGCTGTTAAAATCCAGAAAAATTTGCGTAGACAATTTGCTAGAAGAACATATACCGGCATAAGGTCCTCTTCGGTCATTTTGCAGACAGGCTTACGAGCAATGGCTGCACGTAAAGAATTGAAATTTAGAGAGAAAACCAAGGCTGCAATTGTTCTTCAGGTTGTCAACTAGCCAATTGCTTGTTGCCTATGTATTATTCCTGTGGTTGCTTACCCAATAAACTTTGCAGAGTTACTGGCGCTGTCATAGCGCTGTTTCATACTACAAGCAGCTTAAAAAGGCATCAGCCTTGTCACAAAGAAGATGGAGAGGCAAATCTTCTGGGAAAGAACAAAGAAACCTTATGATTGTAGGTGTCGGCATATGCCAACTTTTTCAACCATATTTAGGAAAACCTTCTTATTTCGTTCATAGCTAGACTATGAAAAACTTATTAATTATTATTTCAAGACGAAATCAGCCAAACTTTATTTTGTTTCAATCATTGATGACGATATTCACATCCCTAGTTCAAGCATATCCGTCGAGGTAAGGTGGGTTTTCCCCTTTGAATGCTCCTTAGAATAGCATGTTAGAGATGTGAAGCAGTTGAAGAATTAAACGTGGAAGCTTTTGTTTAGAGAGGATAAGTTTACTTCTTGTATTTATAGGCTCGCTCACCTATTTCATATATAAGCACAAATAAGATACTGACTTTGCGGTAGATTTTTTTTCACTCTATGCTTTAGGCTTGTGGGTGTAGGGGAATAAGTATGATTGAGGATTTGTCCTTTAATTTCTTTGATTGTATCACGATTTCTGTACTAATTTTTATAGGTTTTGGTCATCTGTATCAAGCTCACATTCGTTTTGCTGCTTAGATAAACTTATTAAAGTTAATTGTGTTGTTTTTCCATCTAGTACCTTTCAGTTTGGGAATACGGAAATAATTAACCACATGGTGCTGCTAATGAATTGCTATTGCTAGATAAAGCACCGAAAATAACATCTTTTTTGTGTCTCCTGCGCTTGCTAAAGATGCACTAGATTCTCCTGGAAAACGCTATTTTCTGTTTTTCATCGCTAACGCGCAATTTTCCTTCTCAGGAGGGTGAAGAGAACACTAGTTCGCTCCGAGAAGAAAATGATGAACATAAAAGACAGTTTCAATCTGAAAATCAGTCGAGGGTAAGGAATAAGTCCTAGCTAATTAGCAATTTCCTCGTCGTGTAATACCTGTGCACCTTTGATTTCTCTGTTATCATCAAGAATCTGGTATTGAATGGATTCTGCAATCCTTCTTTAGTTGACTTTGATTCTTTATGCTATCTAACAATGAGCTCTGCTAACCATGTAAATCAGATGGTCCCGGAAGAAGCAAAGGAAACGGACATAAATGCTTCACATCATTCAATGGAAGATTTACCGCATAATGCTTCACATGTCACGGAACTAGAAGCTCATTCTCCAAACACCGAAACATCTTCTTATCCCCAAGACACTGAAGGTTTGCATAATCCCAGAGCAGAGGCCGAGAGATTAAAGGTGATGGCGATACTAACTATTATATTCAGATATCCCACCACTCGTAGATTTGCGATTGGCATTAGTTAAGTGGTTGATCTAAACAACTTTTATAAGAGACTTGCTTCCCGATCAAGAATAAGCTAGTCTTTTGGTGTCAAGATAGAATAACCAACGGAATGATCAAAACGATAAATATAGTTAAGAAACATTGGCGTTTAAAATGAAAGAAGAACCAAGGGGATAGCTGTTGAAAGCTAGCGTATTATTAATTGAGTATATACCTCAAACGAGCCTAGTAATCTCGATTCTTTTCTGTTGATAGCTTATAATTCATTCATGCTTGTTCATCTATTAATTTGCTAATAAATTTTCTCACCTTCTCTTTAATTTATCTAATGCAAAGGCTAATAAATGAGTTGCACAGGCCCTAGTAAGGACAGAAAAGCAAAGAGCTGATAATGCTGAAAGAAGATATGCTGAAGCACTGGAATTAAGTGAGAAAAGACGAAAGAAATTAGAAGAAACCGAAAGAAGAGTTTATCAACTTCAGGCCTCTTTGAACAGGTAGAAGCTGTGCGAAAGATTTGAAATTACTTGAATCATGTTCCAGTTTAGAACTGGACGCAAATTATAGATTTGAACACTGCATCTGTGAATATATACATATACATGAAGTAACATGTTCACAATAGACAAGCGTACTTCATGTATGACTAATACTATATCTGGTCTAGTGTGTCCCAGGATGTTGTATTCCATGTCAGACCAATTTGCCGAGCTAAAGACAATCCTGAATATGTCATCAAGCTCGACTTCTTCTAGATTTATTGCTCCGAGGGTGCGGATTGATCCTCCTTCTGATGACTCGGATGTCTCATCCAGTGATTCTGATTTCACTTTTCCAGCTCCAGTTAAAATTCCAGCCTCAAACAAATCATCTTCTCGCAATTCTAATGCCTTTCAACTTATGGTTCAGGATATTTCAACAACAGAAAATTCAGGTTAGCTGGCTTCCAACTGTATCTGCAATTATGACTCCTCTGGAACATACCACATCAAAGTGAGCTTGTTAGCTACTTGATTGGAACTGTCTCACTGAGGAAGATGTGTTCTTGAAATTTTAAACTTCTAGGAAATTTTCACGAGTCCATGATATTGTAGTTCCCGCACTCAAATAATCAAGATTGTAATATTTCTACTTTTTTGAGGATTTGTTTTGATAGATGATAACTTTCTTTCTTTTGATTGCTTCTTTTTTAATTTTCGGTCTTGCCGATTGCATTATGCAGGTTCTGAGAAGTGGGATAGTGATAAAGGAGCATTTGATGACTACTTCTGATGCAACTTCCTTGTAGTAACTTGACCTCCTAATGTAGAGCATTTAACATAACTAGAAACGGACCTGTTAGGCTTATCCAGTAGACACCAACAATCAGTCATTAGACACGAGAGCATGCATGGCAAGATTTTCTCCCAGAATTTGTCAGACCAATTATTAGTAAAGCTTTACCTCAATGAAATGTAAATTTAATATTAGTTTCACTAACGTAGGGAGTAACTAGGAATTTCTACAACGAGTACTGAAAGGGCAAGAAGAAAGCTATCTTACAGAGTTTTAGCAACATACACTAATAGAAAATTTTCGTTTTGCTTTGTTTTTTCATGTCTGTTGTTGAACAACTTCGACACTACGTGATTGCTCATTTAATGACCCATGTATTTCATGAAATTCGGGACTTTGATCAAGTGAAATGGAAAAAATAGCATGCAATCCACTTCTTGAGCCATTACTTCTCAGCGAATTAAACATACTTTAATTAAGCCAAATCTCTTAAAGAAAGTTCTATAATTTATTAATTTAACAAGTAAATAGGTAATTTATTTGGTACAAAACTTGTTTGAGAAGTATCTAAACAACTCTTTCCAGTTGAAAAAGCTAAGCTAATGAAAGATGAGTCGATACTGTTTAAGTTCTTGTAGAATTCAAATATCTGTGACATAACCCTACGTATGGTTGCTGTCTCCGGTAGCTGGAGACGGAACGGAACAGAAATTTGGAGACGGAATGGAACAAAAACTGGGGACAGTGAGGTGTTTGGTTAAGGTTGACAGAACAGAGAAAATTGTCTCCGTCTCGAGGACAGAATGTGTTTGGTTGCAAGAGACAGAACACAAATATAATGCAAATGACGAATATGCCCCTGATCCTTAATATGATTAGAAATATATAATTCATTGATACTTTTACTACGAATGGTTTGTATTAGTTAAAAAATTAACTTAGAATAATAATAACAATTTCAAATTAATCACGAATAACAATAATAA
>JAOSBK010000004.1:15812949-15824575 GCA_027568895.1 Erythroxylum shatona
AACATATCTTAACACCAAACTCAAAATCATAATGTAGAGAAAGATGAGACAAAACTTACCTAAACCTTCCTTTAGTGATATCGTAAAATCCTTTGAGAATTTCTCAAATCTAATGATAAATTTGAGTTCCTTGATCCAAATTATCTTTGAATACCTTAATTTGGGTTGGAGAATAAAAAAAAAGGATAGGATTTTAGTGATAGTCGAAAATGGGTTCTTCTCCTCCTCTCTTCCTTTCTTTTCCTTTCTTTTAATTAAAAAAATGTTTCAAGTCTTTAGTAATGGGGTGCACAGCCATACATGAAGAAGGGTCTAGAACATTGACTTTTCTTTGACCAAGTATGGTGAAATTACCTTTCTACCCTTAGGTTATGTGAAATTACCACTTCACCCTCCAAACTTTGCCTAAATTTGCCATTAAGCCCAAAATTTGGGAATATCCAAAACTTTTCTTTTTATTTTGGTCCCCAAAATTTTGAAAACAATAATTAAGCCGATTAACTTTATAAAATTACATATTGATCCTCCAAGAATTGAAAAATTACATTTAAGTCCCTTAACTTTTAACAATTGGCAATTAAGCCTTTATGTACATCAACTTTTCCAATTAAGCTTTCTCAGTATCCAATAAGTCTATAAATCATGTCTAATCACCTCTAAGGCAGTAAAACAGATTTAAATTAACCGCCATGGTCATATCTATTTAATGAACTCAGTTTTACACACTTAGAAGCTTATATGTCAGAAATCTCCAAGATTTCGCATACCGATGAACTTTAAGTTCATGTAAGGGCATATAACATTATAAATCACTGACCTATATAACCAAAAGAATTTAAATACATCTTTGAACTCATATACAACCATGTATATATCAATATACAGTAGTGTGTCCAAGTACAGAACAATACAAAAAGGCTCAAAAAGTCCGATGTAACATATAATTTAAATTTAACTACTTAACGTGCTAATTTATGGTCATTATCTTAACTGTGCATCCTTAGAAACTCATCCAGGATAAAATTATGAGTGGTTTACTTCCACCTGTGTTTCCCAAATTCAGCTTCGTAGCTTGTAAATAAGCTAAAAATTGCAAGATGATCAGAAGGATAATATTGATGAAGTTGAGAAACCAATTAAATTTAGGAATATCTTTTTCACTAACAAACTATTTATAAAATAGGGAATAATGAAACTCCCTAAATCTTCTAATGAATCTTGTAATTTGTTTTGTGAGAGGGTGATTTGTTCCTGCTATTCCTTAGTCACCCTCATCTCCTCTTCAACTTCCACTTTTTAAACAAAGATTTACTTATCTGCTTCAAGTTTTATGTCCATTATCATCTGTTCTTCTTCTTCTTACCTCTAAAAGATTTGACCACATTAATTCTCTCGAATGAGGGTGTTTTGATATATTGTGTGTTTTGCTTATTAATTAATTTTTCTTGCAAACCTGTCTTGAACTGCTTCCCAATTAGAATCCATTTTTTAGTAGAATGGTTCGGCTTTCATAGGTAGGATAATTGGATTTCCATTGTTTCCATCGTATCGAAGTCACCCCAAGTGAGAATAGATAAATTATCCGATGGGGAATCATTTTTTAGGACTTCTATTTAGCGTAACCTATCCTTTGAATCATGAGCTTTTGCGAATACATACTTAGAGGTTTGCCTAAAGAACTAACAATATAAATCAAGCCCTCAATTGTCCAAAAATCCAAAGAAAGGTTAAAAAATACACCTATAACAATAAAGCATTTTTCTCCTATTGAGAGACATTCTCGGTTTCCATTGTTGGATAAATAAGGGTTGGTTACCAATGAGCCAAGGCCTTTGTTCTACAATCTTCATTAAATTTGTATCGTATGGAAACTTGAAGAGGATAGTGCCATCCTCATGTAGCTGGACTTTATCAATTTTTGCTTCAATGAACCTCTTCTTACTCTTGTACAATAGAAAAAGTTAACCTTTTAGACCAGAAGAATCCTATCAAACCAAAGGACCAGGCTTTTGCACCAGCCTATAGTAGTTTAATGGGGGTAGAGATTATACCATTTTAGACCAGATTCTGGTAGTGTTTAAAGGTACCTTTGCAGTGATGGATAGGAAGCTTTTAGCTCTATGCACCAATTGTTTTGGGTTTAACCGAAGTAGAGTTAAGCTTTGTACCTACCTTTGTATCGCTATATTTATTCACCAAATTTTCTTTAGGTGAAATTAGGAATTCCTCATGAGGGAGGGAGGATGCACTTGCATCTAGGTCTATTCTTAAGGCTGAAGTGAAGCCTCCTAAGGAGGTAGACTCCTCTTAATTTTCCTTACATGATCTATTAGAAAAAAAACATATGATTGACTAACAACCTAATAGATTTGATCTCCATCAACTAAATTACCTAGCAGTCTAAGTAAAATCTCCTATAGTCTAATTAAAAGTTCTAAATTAAATTGATTATTCTGAATTACTTACTTCATTGTGGTTTAACAAGGGATTGTTGTCCTTAAATGAGAGAAATAGCTATTATGCATTAATAAAACCATTAAACACCAATTATTTGACTAAAAAGGTGCATTAGAACCATTATCTAGCTTTGTTATGAACCAAGGGCTATCTTAATTAGTAAGCTTGAAAATATTCTTCATTTTTTATAAGGAATATAATTTAACTTGAAATGAATAAAATTCATCTTGTCTTAAGTAATGTGATTATATCTATCTCACTTATAAAGACTCCTTATTTGAAAAAAAACCTCAAAATATGTTTAAATAATAATATTTTATTTGTAAGCTTTAAAGAGTAACTTCAAGCCCCCCTCCATCTTAAGAAGACAAACAATTTTCCTAACCATCTTACCTTATGTAGTGAATAGATGCTCCTACCTAAAGGAAATTCCTAAGACACTTCTTAATGGTCTTGATTATCAAAGTAGGAAGAGAAATGTGAGCAAACAATTGAATATTGACAGAACTTAGTACTAAATTAATGATTTAGAGCCTTTTTATAAATAAGAGTGACTTATTGAACCAATCATGAATCCTTTTCTTAACTTTAGTGATTAGTGGTAGAAAAGTAGTGAATGTAGGCCTTTTATAGGATATTGGAACTCCCAAGTTGATATGTGTTAATTGTCTCTAATTTAAGAGAGTCAATTTGATAAGTGTTAATCAGAAGTCAAAATGAAGAAGTAATTTTATTGTTTATTTATAGTAAGGTCAGATATCTTCTTAAATATCTCCATATAAATTAATTCGATTCTATATTGAATCAACATCTACCTTTAAGAAGAGAAGTAAGTCATCTGTAAATGCTAGACTAGAAATACCTAATCTTTTACATCTGTAATGCTTAAGATGAGTGCAATGCTTGATTAGTCTGGAAAGAACATTCATTCCTAGGTCAGAAAGATAAAAGGAGAGAGACTACCGTTGCCTGATACGCTTTTCCCCTTTGAGAATAGGAGTTGGCATTCCATTCACCAATAAACTATAGGGTTATGAGCCATTGTCATATCCATCCTAAGAATATAGTTAGAAATCCAAAGTCCTGCATTGCATTTATAGTAAAACACCAACTTAGATAATTAAAAACATGTTTGAAATCAACACTGATAGCATAAGATTTAACAAAATTCATACTTTTAGCTCTTGAAAAGGTTTTACATAAGAAGAATGTTATCACTAATATTCTTACCCTCAATACAAGCAACCCAAGTTTTATGCTTCCTTATACTTAATAGAAAGAAGTCTTGAAATGACCTTGTAAGTGAGGTTAAAGAAACTAATAAGTCTAAAATCTCCTAAGGATGTAAGGTTATAAACCTTTGGAATGAGACATATGAATGTCTTATTAAACTCCTTTAATAAATGATCTCGGTTGAAGAACCTTAAGATAATATGTGCAACTGCATCCTTGATCAAATACCATGATTTCTAAAAGAAAACTCCGTTAAGGCCATTAAGAATAAGGGATTTGTTAGGATTAATGTTGAAAATAGCCTTTTCAATACCTTTAATGAAAGAAGGACTAGAGATGTTACAACATCCTTTAATGATCTGTCCAGAATGATGGAGTTAAGGAGAGATGTTGACAAATCTAAATCATCTTTAGAAACTGGAGAGTTACTAAAATAATCAAAGGCGGTGACTTTTGTTCCATCTTCCAATTGTAGAGAAGTGGTTCTACTTTGATTTTTCCTAGCTTGAAAAAAATTGAGAAAAAGGTTATATTCCTATCACCATCCTTTAGCCATTGAATTCTTGATCTTTGTTTCAGTGAAAAGTATTGAACCTCCATTGCCTTAGTATGAGTAACTATATCTTCTTTCTCCTTATTCTGACGAATCAAAATAAAAGGATCATTATATAACAACGATTGTATGCTTTAAAGCATGTCAAAGGAGTCCTTCACTAAATTATAAATGCTTCTATATCTAGTCAGATTTAATATCTTAAGTTCATATTTGATTCTCTCTAGGTTTTTATTACAAATGAATAGTAGTGAACTGTGCATATTCATCTTAAGGCCTCTTTTTATTACCACTACAAACCATTAATGTAAATTTAATAAGCTATTGAATTTGAATGGAAAATAAGGTTTAAAACCCAGTTCCAAGTATTTAATGTAAATAGGTAAGTGATCTAATAAGTATTGATTTCAAAAGATAGCCTTACAATTAGGGAAAGAAGAGAGCCAACTTGAATTCACCATAGCCTTGACTAGTTTATTGCTTTGGAACTATTAATTTTTGTTGATTATTTCTCTAAGAAATATATTTCCTTCAAATTTCAATTTTATCAGCTTAATATTTGAACTACATTTAGCAAGCTTGTCTGATAAGTTTCTGATATAAACATTCCCTTCCACTTCTAATAGGCTTAGTAAACAATTGAATTCTCTTATTGCCAACTAGAGAACATGAACATCTTGATAGATATCATGTGATGTATTCTACAAAATTGTTTTTCCGAATGCATGACTTGAGGTATAGATGAAAGAAACATAGACAATTAACCTAGACAATAATAGAAACAACTTTAGATGAATTAATTGGTCAATGACAATTGAGCTCCTAACTTTTAAGTATCATAGGATATCACAATATAAGTTATATGATTAGAGAGAAGGGAAAAATAATTCTTCAAGAAATATAGTTTTTTTAAACCTTTCTTATTAAGTTTAGTTTCCAAAACACCCAACAATATGGTTTCATTAATTGAATATTATCTCTAAATAATAATTATTCAAAGATGTTATTAATGCCTTTAACATTCCATTATAGTAAATTAATTTTCTAGAACACTTAAAGCTAAAACCCCTAGTCTTTCTGCTTAAATTATGCTTAGCAATAGGAGTGAATTCCTATCCTTCATCCATTTCAATCTCCTCATAAGTGGATTTGTTTCCATTGGACTATATTTGCTCTAAAGATTTAAAGACTCAAGTATATATTGTTATCCTCTTTCTCTTGATTTAGCTTTTGCTGTGATGGGAATTCCCTGTATCTTGAAACCTACATTTGAGCATTTTCTTACTCATAACTCTTGTCTAACTCATCTTTAGACCATTTTGTTATACAATTGTTTCTATTATAAAGTCCTCATATATTTCTACATTTTCTTTCAATCTTATAATTAGGATTAATTGAGGGAGGGTTTGATTTAATTCCACTAATATGAAAATCCTATCGTAGCTTGTCCTTTTGAGTGTGGTTGTGGCTTCGTTCATAGTTATAGGTTTACTAATAAAACTAGCAATATAGCTCAGGCCTAGAGAAATTCTCTTGCTCTTAAGGTTTGAAGGAATAACACCTAAATGACTCTACCATTATAATTTCAAGGCCTATTGTCAAGAACTTTTTAAGCTTCATTGTGAGTTGAATTTAAAGACAAAATTATCATCCTATGAAACAAGAAATTTTAATAAATTATTATAATTATAGCTCCTATATGCCTCAGATTTGAGGGAGGATAAACAAGTATTTTATCTAAGAAAAATTAGTCAAAGATGATTGTCACTTAGTAGCTCTAACCTATGGCATGTTCAAAGGAGGGGCCACTACAAACTAGCCTTCAATTAAACCTAGGGGAAATATTAAAGGGAGGTAGCACCAAATAGCATCGTTTAGAACTTGACTCTATGTTCTTTTTAAATAAGTCATAGGTAAAGCATTCTCCCTTTGCGAGGAAGGAATATCACCATTGTTCTAGGGTGAAGTAATGAGGCTATAGAGTTGTTAAGAGACCTAGACTAAAGAGAAGGGAAAGAAGTACAATCTTAAGGAGAGAAATGGATTAAGTATGGGATAGAGGAGTGAAGGTATTTTAGGGAGCCTAGGGAGAAACTAGATCGGATCCAAGCGAGCCCATATACGACTAAGACATCATATCTCAACCCAAAACCTTGAGGAAGTGAGTTATGAGTCCTATCATTCTATATAACTCACTTTATACTTGTGGTTCTTTTCGATGTGGGATGACTCCACTTGTGAATTTCCAACATCTTGCTCTTACAAGTGGAACTATTCATATCGGACTAGCTCCCCCTTAACCCATAACTTATGTGAAGGCATTTAAGTCACTCAAACGTAAATCCATAAATCTCTATTAATCAAATTTTGCCAACCCAACTCTGATACCAATGAAGGGTTTTGAGGGAACCTAGGGAGAAATTAGATCAGATCCAAGTGAGCCTATATATAATTAGGACATCATATCTAAACCTAAAACCTTAAGGAAATGGCTTATGAGTCTTGTCATTGTATATAACTTATTTATCCTTATATCTCTTTCTAATGTGGGGTGACTCTACTTGTAAATTTCTAATAAGGACATTTCTAAAACTAGTTAAAGAAGAAAAGAGGGAAAAAGTTTTTAAGATACCATAGCTAAAACGGGTAATGATTGAATGTCAAAAGAAGAAGAAGAGATAATTCTAGATCTGAGAACCAAATCTATTTTGTTAAGAGTCAAGGGGAAAACGGAGAAAAAGATTGAAGCAAAAATAGGAGACAAAGGGAAAATCATAGATAGAATGGCTGAAAAGAAAGAGAAAGTTAAAAAACAATACGAGGAAAAAGCACCGAGAAGAAAAGGGATGAGAGAAGGAAGCACAAAGTAGGCAAAGGAGAGCAGAGAAGGCGTATTGAAAGAGAAGAAAAAGGAAAGAATAATGAGATCGATAAACAAAAGCTAGAGAAGGTAGAAACATTTGAAAACAATAAAAATTTTCAAATGTTCTCCATAAACTATAAAATTAGTAAATTGAGTTGTCTAATTTTGTAAATGTTTAAACACTTAATTAAAATTTTAAAGAATTAAATACTAAAGAGAAAAGATAAAAAAATTTGGTGATCAATATAAATTTGATTAGGTATTTTTGTAATTTAAATTATTATAAAGAAAGTTTTATTATTTAAATTTAGAATTTGAAAAATCTACAGCTAATAGAATATAACTTAAACTCTCGTTTTATTGGTTTTCCATTAAAAGCGTTGAAGAAATTTTAGGTCAAATGTATCAATATTATAATTGTTTCTACAGCTACTGAGGAGTAATTATGATACAGAAAACTAATATGAAAATGCAAATGTAAGTTCCCACATATGAGGCATTTAAAGATGACATTAAAGATTTGAGGTCTCATGTTGATATGATTAGCATAAGTTAATTGAAAAAAGCAAGTATAAGGTTGTGCAATTTTATTAGGACATTGATATGTATCCCAAGAGGCACAAAGGCGATGAAGAAGAGAAGATAAACCAACAACGAATGATGATGTTTTAATGTTTAATAATGTTTTAAAGATGGATGAAATTTCCATTCCCAATAGAGACCAATTACATAGCTAACATCAATCTTCACTGATAGTTGAATAAAAAAATTTATTTTAAAAAATGTTTTCTTTATATTTTATGCTAGTGATATTAATTATCAATTATATAATTTTTTCCATATAAACAAAAAGAAAAAAAAAATTAAATTAGTCCTTTAACTTTAAGGTCAAATACATATAAGTTTTCGAACATTTATTTTTGTTAATTTAATTAATGAAGTTTTTGAAATATTGTCTTAAGAATTTTATTTCACCAACATAATTAGTTTGTACTATATTCTCTATTATTGTGTTGTTAAATTGAGTACAACTAAAATTAAAGATGATTTCATATTTGTTTATAAAAAATTTCAAATAAACGTTCTACTTTAAGGTTAGATCGACAAAGGTCTTCAAATATTATTTTTAGGAATTTGACCTTGAAATTTAAAACATTTTCTTCTGACCTTTATTTTTCACCCACATTTATAAACATTTCCAAAATAAGGTTAAATGGTCTTCGTTTATGTATCCTAATTTTTTTGAGAAAAAGATAATAAATTTAACTATTAAAGGCAATCAAATGTATAAGAGATACAAAGAGATGCACAAGACTTTGCAAAAGGATATCTTAATGGAAGGTTCCAATATCAACCTTCTTCAAAGTAAAGAAAGTAAAAACTTATACATTCCATAGTCTAGTATAATAATCAGAGTTCTGACATATGAATTAGGATAAACTAATATAGCCCCTGATCTGCTAAAGAATTCTATCATTGAATTGTTATAAAGTTTGAATTTTGTTATAAAAAATATGAGCATTCCTCTCATCCCAAATGGCTTTGACTACATAGCTAGAAAGCATCACTACTTAATTATATTGTTAGGATGATTAATAGTGGTACATCTCCTTTTGATAGAATCACAATCAACTAGAGCTTGTTGAATATAGCATTTGTGAATTAGATCTTTAAATATTAGAGACAAATTGAAATTGAAAAAATAGATGGTTATTGCTTTCTTCATCTCTCATACACAAAGGGCATATGTAAGGAATGTTAGGAAACTTTAGGTTGTCAATAGTTTACAATCTATCCTTTATGGCCAACCACAATATAAAGGAAGCTCGAGGATGAAAATGTTTACACTAGAGAATCTGATTCCAATATATCTAACTTAATTTATCTTAGAGAGGCATCCTACAAGATTGATTTGTGAATTTCCCATTATTGGTGTGCTTCCATATACCTTTATCCTCTCCAACACTCATGAAAGTTTGTATGATTTCTATAGTAATAAAACTTGGAGTGAAATAATATCTAAAAATCTATTTGTTAACCAAAGCTTAGTAATAGTTAGACTCTAATTAATGATGGGCTTGAGGATTTTCATTTCTTACAAGACCTGTAAAAGTCCACACGAAAGCTAATTATCAAACCAAAAATAAGGTGATCTCCCATTTCCAATCAAATGAATAAACTCATTCTTAAGAGATTTCCTAATTTTTAGTGTTGCTTTCAAACAGGGAGCAAAATAAGAATTAATCTCTAAATTCTAGATACTTTTATTCTTTATATGGAAGTCAAAAATCCATCTGCACCATAGGGCTTGTTTGTCTATCATTATTCTACATAATCTTTTTGAAAGTATGAAAGCATTCATTACTTGGAGGGAAATGATCCCAAGCCCCCCTCTATCCTTATGCATGCAAGCCTCCTTCCATTACATCTTGCTCCTTTTGAAAGAAACTTCATTCCCACTCTAAAGAAACTTACTATAGATCATGTCAATTGCCTTAATGATCTACCTAGGAAAGGCAATATGGGCAACCTAAAACATATCGATAAAGTTAAGAATAGAAGTGATTAGTTGAGCTCTTCCAGCTATAGAAAGAGAATTAGCACTCCAAGAAGATATTCTACTATTGTTTCTTTATAAAAAAACTATAAAATCTCTATAGGATAAATTAGAAGTGGAGATGGGAATGCCTAAGTAAAGCATAGGCAGCAACTGCACTTTGAAATATAATTCACAATTTATTCTCTTCGCATAGCATCCTTGGATAAATAAAAACCACTTTTAAAACAATCAATTTCCAAACCAGAGAGCCTATTAAAGATCTTCAGAGCTTTCAAAAGAGATAAAATAGAAGGTTGTTAACCTTGGAAAGAATAATTAGATCATCTGCAAAACACAAGTTGATGATCTTCAGCTTGTTACGCCTACAGTGAAATTTAAACTTTCCATTTCTCTATATAAATCTTTTAAGAGTTTTTTTTGAAAATCTCCAAATATAAGGGAAAAGAGATAAGGTGAGACGGGATTACTTTGACAAATTCCTTTACAACTTTTAAAAGATTTGCAAGGTTGTCCATTCACTAAAATTTTAAAAGGAGTAGTTATATATTATGAAATCCATTAAATAAAAACTTACGGGAATTCTGAAGCTTGTAAAGTATATAAGATGAAATTTCATTACAAAGTATCATAGCTTTCTTCAAATCAACTTTAAGAATGCAATTCTTGCTACTTCGTCTTCTCAAATAAGTTCTTACCAGTTCTTGAAGCAGTAAGATGTTATCCCCCATAATGCTTCCAAGAATATAGGCCCTTTGTGAGAGATCATTGTATTTGTATAGGAATATTTTCAATCTTTAAGCCACAATATTTACAATAATCTTATACACAGTGTTTTAACATGCAATAGGTCAAAAATCAAAGAAAGAGGACTACTTACCATTATTAGGAATGGGTGTTACAATAGTGCTATTGATCTCATATTACAAATTCCTTTATTAAAGAATTATAAGACTACATCAATCACTATATGTCTAGTAAGACTATAAGACTTGTTGAGGAAATAATGGTTGAATCCATCAAGACTAGGAGACTTATAGGGATTCAGAGATTCTAATGAGTTTTCAATCTCTTGAGCGGTAATGAACCTACATAAGGTTTTAGCTTCTGGTGGAGTAATACACTCTTACATGATTTCTTTCAAAAGTTAGCAAGTTGAGCTAGGATTAGTGGGAGCTTTCAGGATGTTTGAGAAGTATTCAAAGGCTCCTCAGAGCAATAAGTATGAAGAGTTTAATCCTTAACTATTTAAATGCAAAGAGACAATTCTATTGTTGTTTTTTCTTGGAAACCATGATTCTTTGTAAGAAACAAGTATTTTTGTCCCAAGATTTCATCCATTCTACTCTTGTCCTTTATTTCATAAGTGAGAAGTCATAGATGAGTGCTTTGGAGAGATGCTTCATAGTTAGTCTCTCCTTGTGCTGAAGGATAACTGAGGAGTGGTCATTATAAAGATCAATTAGAATTTTGTCAAAAGCAATTCTAGTAGTATTAAGGAGATGGTGAGTATTGCCTATATTGGCTTGTAATAAAACCTTCAAATCATTTTTAATAAGCCTAATTTTCTTGGCATAAATGAACTGTTTAGAGCCCCTAATGCTAGTATTCAAAAAAATCAAGATCAGTCCTTGAAACCTGATAATTAGTTAGAAGTTGTTGAATCTAAAGGGGTATAAAGAACAAGTAGAAGCATGATGAGTCAAAATAGCATAATGATCTAAGAGACTTTGATTTATGAAGGTGGAGAAGCTGTTTGGATAAGTAGGAAACCATAAATGATTTCCCAATTGAAACTATCTCCATTTTTGTGAGATCCCACATCGGTTGGAGAGGGGAATGAAGTACGCCTTATAAGGGTATGGATACCTCTCCCTTATAGATGCGTTTTACATGGCCTAATGCACCAGATCCCATCAGAACTTCGAGGTTAAATGTGCTTGGGCGAGAGTAGTTTCAGGAT
>JAOSBK010000004.1:15828946-15841849 GCA_027568895.1 Erythroxylum shatona
ACGGTTTGGGGTGAACCAGTATAAAAATTACTGTGTCAACTTCTCTCTCCTTATCTCTCTTAAAGTTCAAAGTTTTGATTACTTAGATTTAAAAATAAGTTTTCAAGGATTTGTTTAACTTTGATTTTACAGTAGTATTCGAGAAAAGAATTTTTTTTAACAAGACGTTTTTTAAAAGAATTTCAAAAAGGGGAATACACAATTCAATCCCCCCTTGTTGTGCATTCATGTATCGTATTTTAAGCTGCGTAATAACGTGTGATTCACTTCAAAATGATGTTACTTGTATGGGTTGCCTACCTACTCCTTGATTAGCCGCATTGAACCTTAGTCTCATGAACTCCATAATGATCCATTGTTGATGTCCTTGGTTTGCTCCGTGCTCCAAATTTTGCTGACATTTCTTAGCCATTGTTGATTTCGCAATTTATTCTTCTTCTCACGCCGAGCTTTCCTAATGGTTTGTTCTAGTCGAGTGATTTCTAAAGCTACAGGTTCAGCTACATGACTCAAACCTTTTGTGACTCTTGTGTTCATATAACAGCACGATTTTAGAAATAGAAAAGAAAGAACGAAAACAAAAATTTAAAACTAACTAAATGCCTTAAATTATAGAACTAAACTAATCGCCTCCCTGGAAATAGTGCCAAAAACTTGATCATGGTTTTTTATTGTATGTAAGTTTTAATTAATAACCTTGATAATCAACAAGCATAAGAGTCGTTCGTGTAGTACCTAAGGTGTTGATCTCATGAGAAGGGATAATCTAATCCTAAAATTTAAGGCAAAAATAATTCACAGTAATTCAAAATGTAACAAAACTAAGGCAAAAATATAATTTAATCATGCAACTCAATTACAAGAATCATACGAAAATGTTAACAAAGTAGCAGTTACAATATGCACTTAATAATCAATCTAAGGGAACTATCAATTAAAAGAAAGGGATATTTTTACTTATCTTTGACGCTAACCTAATTGATTATGAATTATCGGATTATGGGCCTTGGATGATCTTATGGTTGATTATTCCCTCTCAAGTTATAACCATCAACCCTAAATTATAAACCCTAATCAGATTATGGAAATTTGAATATCTGAATTAACAATCTATCCAAAACCCTAATTATATCTAAAGTTATCCAATAAACTATCAGAACCTATTTAAGATATCTCTTTATACAATTACTGATTTGATTAATTTTTCATTCTTATCAAATCCTAACTCTCGTTAGCCCAATTTAATTATTTCCATTTGATTCACCCTTTCAGTCTATTACCGAATTATGTAATCACAGAAATCAATCACAATAAATCTTAAATATAAAACAATTAGATTTTATTAAATCAAAGATTAAAAAACCTGAAGGTGAGCATATGATATCTCAACAATAACAATCCTATCATCAAACTATTATTCCCAATTCTACAAAGTAATAAAAATGGAAAATAACAGGAAATAAAATTGTAAATGGAGACGAGAGGCAGCGACGTCAAGAAACTCCAAATTTGGGAAGTATGTCGATGTCAGCTTCTTCTCCACTTCTCTCTTCCTTCTACTCTTTCTCAATCTCTTAACAATTTTCTCAAAGGTTTCTCTCTAAAGTGGTTGATGCAAAAGGCTCCTTCATCTTCTTTGTCTTATTCTTTATATATCTTTTGTGTTTTGGGTGGCCCTAGGGTTTTTTTGGGTTTCAAAAGGTCTAAAAACTCTCTCGAAACTTGACTTTTTGAGTTTTTGTGTGTTTGCCTGACACAAGCCAAGACCATGGTCCTACAAGCTATAACCATGGCCCTGTAGGCTACGATCGTGTGCCACATCTGAGCCTTCTATCATGATCGTGGCAATCAAGCCACGATCGTGGGTCGTGTCCTGGGCTTCTTTCATGATCATGGCATATAGGCCACGATCGTGGGCTAACTTCAGTGCTTCTGTCACAATCATGGGCCATTGTTTCAGCCAAGTCTCTCTGAAACTTCTCCATTCTTTGCTCTTGACCTTGAAATAGTAACAAACATATTAAGGTACCTCAAAGACATAATAATTAAGCTCAAAGACTTGTATTAACCAATAAAAACACTTAAACACAATTAATTAACAAGCTAACACAATTTTAACCTAAACCTATACTAAATGATGAAGTTAACACTTAAATACATATCAAACTAAGCCCTAAAATATGATACAATTCACACTTATCAGTCCCTATTGGCCATATTTGATGTAAGTCTTTTTCCTTCCATATTTGATTACTTTTTCTATTTTAAGTTGCTTAATTTTATTTTTTCTATTTTTAGATTGATTAGACATTCTACTTTGTTACTGGTGGCTTAATAACTTCATATTCGGTGCAAGTCCTTATTTCTTTTTATTTTAAAAATATTTATAAGAACTAATATAAGGTTTTAAAAGAACATTTTAAAATGTTGAAGATTAAATTAGTAAAAATGAATCTGGCAACCAATATGTACCCAACTTCAAAGTTAGATGATCAATTTGAATATTTTTATAAAAAAATACAAATTGCCCTTAACTTTTGGTAGTTGAAGGTTGCACGATGTTTTAATAGGCATTTTATTATGTTTTTAGTTGTTAATTAATTGATTTTTGTATATGAGGTTCTTTAATGTGTTTATTAATGTTTGAAATAAGATATCGAAGAATTGAGAAGATTTGGAAAAAGCCCTATAGAGGACCTGAGGCCACAATCATGATAGAGATCTTTTCATTAGGCCATGATCATAGCCTAGAGGGCCACGATCGTAACAATGACCATTTCAGTTGGCCACGATTGTAGCTGGGGGCCATAGTCGTGGCCTGTGCCCATTTCAACTGGCCACGATTGTAGCTAGGGGCCATAGTCGTGGCCTGTGCACAGAGAGACACAGACTGACCTCCATAACTTAATTTATCACAAGTTATTTCATACTTTTGGCCCAGGTAAAACCTAGTTTTTACCCTAATTAGATAGACTACATAAGACAAGAAAAATGACTTAGAAAGAAAGCCTTTATTTGCAACTTTGGGAAAAAGCTATGGAACTGGAAGAAGGAAGATAGAGAAGAAGAGAAAGTAGAAGGTGGAGCTTCAACTAATTCAACCTCCAATACTCCAAGTAATCCTTTCTTCTTTTCATATTTTATTTCTTTCATTTGATGTATGAGATGGTATTGATGATGATGAATCTTGGGTAAAGGATGTTCTAACTTCTTTTAAGGATTTATACTTGATTCAATGTTAATCTAGTTGCTTTTGCTGTTAATTATGTTAGGTGTTAGGATTATTTGTTATAATAGTATGCTTTGGTAATAAATCGAGAGAGTGAACTGAATGTATAATGATTAGATTGGTTAATGAGTGCTAAACAATCTAATAGACCACAAAAATAATCAAATCGATAATTATATAAAGAGAGACCTCGTGTGAAGACTCAGTTGTTTATTAGAATGCTTAAGAACTAATTATATTGTAGCTTGTTTTGTTAATTAAGAGATTACATATTTGGTAACTCAATTTAATTAAAGTTTATGACTTAGAAATAGATGATCACAACTTGAGAGAGACTAATCCACCCTTCGAAAGTCTAGAGTCGACATCGCATTAACACAACAGTGACTAAGTTAGCATTGATGATAAGATGAATCCCATTTCTCATAATTTGTTAATTTTCCCTGTTTGAATCTCAAGTTTCTATTGGTGGAGGTCAAATTTGATTTATTTCATTAATTTAGCATTCTCATTTCCATCACTCCATATTCTATTGTTAACTTTTCTGTTTATTTTTTGTTACATTTTATGGCTTTAGATAAATTAGGATTTGATTAGTTCACTAATTCCTCGTGGGATTGACTTATATACTATGTTATGACCTGTGCGCTTGAAAATATATTAATGGTTTTATAAGATTAAACTTGGTCAATAAGTTTTTGGCATCGTTGCCAAGGAATTAGTTTAGGACTTTCTAAATTCCTTTGATTTAAGGAACTATTACCCTTTTTTATTGTGGTATCCAATCACAAAAAAAATTAAAACAAAAAAATAAAAGAGAAGATAGAAGACACATCAATTTGGACATCACAAGGTAACTATGAGGAATCCAAAAGGATAAATGCCAAGAAAAGGTAGAAAGAATGATGAAGGAGGAAATATATAAGAGCAAAAGACCCTTTCAAACTTCAATGAGGCATAATTTTATTAGGGAAGTAATCATCCTTTTTGAAACACTTACAATTCGGGGTAGCAGAACCACCCGAATTTCTTTTGGTCTAACAATGTAAGAACTCAAATGGGAATTCAAGGCCTGCCAGGATTTCAAAAAGATGAGTCAAGTTTATGGGATTCTAAATTGGTCAAGAACTTGGACAAGCTTATGAACATGGAAGAGGCCTAGAAGAGACTAAAATGGAAGTTTGAGAAAGTAATGAAAGATCATGCCTCTTCTATTCACACCTTAGAGGTTCAAATGAGCCAGCTTTATAGGGAATTTTGAAAGAGAAGTATGGAAAACTTTCTGAGAAACATGGAAATAAACTCAGGAGAGCAATATAAGGCAATCATATTTAGGAGTGGGAAAGAGCTGGAAGAACAGGTGGAAAAATAAGCTAAGACCTACTTTGTAGAAGACCAAGAGAAGAAGAAAAAGGATGAAGACAAGAATGAGGACCCTCCTTACATTCCTTCTCTGCCTTATCCACCAAAAATACCATTTGCACAAAGATTTCAAAAGAATGAATTGGATGCACCATTCGCAAAGCTTATGGAAAATCTAAAGAAATGAAAAATTTACTTGTCTTTTATGGAAGAGTTGGAACGTAGGCTCAAGTATGCAAAGTTCCTTAAAGACATATTATCTACCAAGTAGACTTGGGATGATACTCAAACAGTAGCCCTGACAGAAACCTCCCTCTTAATTACCAACCATATGCCCTCACAGTTGATAGATCTAGGAAGCTTTACAATACCCTATATAGTTGGTAATTTAAAGGTTTCAAAATGTTTATGCGACCTAGGCATAAGTATAAACCTTTTGCCTTTGTTGATTTTTAGGAAACTGGGGCTACAAGATGTGAAACCAATATCTATGCATATTCAGTTGGCAGATCAGTTGATAAAGATAACATTTGACGTGGTGCAGGACGTATATGTAAAAGTGGGCAAGTTTATAATTCTTATGGATTTTTTCATGCTAGACTTTGAAGAGGATAAAAATTGTCCACTAATTCTTAGTATACCATTTTTGACCATAAGAAAAGCTTTGATAGAAGTCTATGAAGACAACCTCATCCTTTGGATTGAAGATTAAAAAGTGAAATTCAGCATGAATAAGGTATTAAAGAACCCAAAGGACGGTAGCTCATTTATGAGAATTGATGACGTCGAATCTTTAAAGGAGTGAGAGAAAAAAGAAAAGGTGACAATAGATATAAAGTATGAAGCATACAAGGAAGTCTCTATTCTAGAAGCTAAAGAAGAAGAAACTGAAGAATAAAGGATACAGGACATAGAGGTTGAAGAAGATACAAAAGTCTCTGTTCATGAAATGAAAGAAGAAAAGGACACGGGGGTGACTGAGGAAGAATAAGAACAACTCACCCTCTTATGGGACAACCTCATCCTTTGGATTGAATATTAAAAAGAGAAATTCAGCATGAATAAGGTATTAAAAAGCCCAAAGGACGGTAGCTCATTTATGAGAATTGATGATGTCGAATCTTTAAAGGAGCGAGAGAAAAAAGAAAAGGTAACAACAGACATAAAGTATGAAGCACACAAGGAAGTCTCTATTCTCGAAGCTAAAGAAGAAGAAAATGAAGAATAGAGGATACAGGACATAGAGGTTGAAGAAGATACGAAAGTCTCTGTTCATTAAATGAAAAAAGAAGAGGACACGAGGGTGACTAAGGAAGAATAAGAACAACTCACCCTCTTATGGGACAAATTGCTGGATTCAATAAAAGATTCAGGGAGTTTCATTATTCCTTATTTTAATGACAATTTATTGGCAAAGGACATTACTGAACTTAACTGGTTTCCTTAATATTATTAATATTGTCCTTCTAATTATCTTGCAATTTGCAACTTATTTACAAGTTATGAAGCTAAAATTGGGTAACACGACTGGAAGCAAGCCACTTTCAATTGATCCTGGCTGAATTTTAAAGGATGCAAAGTCAAGATAATGACTATAAATTATCACGTTTAGTAGTTAGATTGAAATTTTTGTGTAGTTATATTTGCTTTGAATTTTAAAATTAAGTTTTTAATGATTTAGAATGGTTTGGATTGCTAACTCTCTTATTTCGTTAGAAGCAATTATAAGATAGGGTAGTAATCTAGAGCATTAAGTGTAATTGGTTTCAGATTCTAACGCCATCACCACCTTAATCTCCATGACGGGTTCTTATGCTCTAACCTTTATCTTTTCAATTCTATCTTTATTTTGTTCTTATGTTTTCATCTTATTTTATTTTGATTCCCACCTTGTATATTATTTTTCCTTATCACATTGAGGACAATGTGTTGTCCAGATGTGGGGAGGGTTGTGTTATGTGCATTATATGTTTTGCATATTGTATGATAGTTTTGTTTAGGTTTGTATGTTGTGACTCATGTGAATGTGTCAACAGTTAGGACTTAACGAAATCAATTTATCTTTGAATGAATGTGTCAATGGATAGGACTTAATGAAATCAATTTAGCTTTGAATATAGTCTTTTAGGTTGCTAAGATTTATTAGCTTGTGAAATTACTATCGTAGTTTACTTTGTTTAAATATGTATGTTAATTAGGATATGATGTTAGTTTGTTCACCCTAGGAATTTGACACATTCATTTATAATTTTAGGTCAATTGAATAAGTAGCATCGCTAGTATCTTTTCATCAAAACGATTAGCTAAAGAAATGAGGTAGGCAAAAGTATATATATATGTGTGCGTGTATATATATATGTGTATGTGTGTTTTTGTTTAATAAATAACTATTATGTTAGCCCTTTTTGAAACAAATATGGTTATGAATAGAGTTAGTAGCTAGTTGATAATGTGATGTAGCTGAGTAACTGGGGGACATTCATCATAAATGTTTGCTTTCGTGTCAAAAGGCTATAATGACATTACAACAAAGCCGTTTAATAAAAACATAGACTAGTTGAGCAACCTAGAGACATTCATCACAAATATTTGTTTTTGTTTCAAAAGGCTAGGTTCATGTTAATGAAAATTAACAAAAATAGTGCATTGTTTAATAAATCCTATCTATCTTTGTGAATAGCATGCCTTCTTATGAAAAGCTACTTAAGGATAGTCACAATTTTAATTGAAAAACTAGTTATCAATGTGTGTGTGAGAATGATAGGAGTGAATGGATTTGATACCAATTCTAGATTAGTATGTATATTTAATCCAAAGTACATAGATAAATATTTCATAAGTTAATAAGTCATAACAACTTGAAGGATTATGTTTGTTGTTAAATTTGTTTTGTGAAGTTCAATGCCATTGTAGCCTTATTGCATATGTGTGTTGTTGTTAGTGTGTTTGTGTTTATGTTTGTTTGTTTTGTTTTTGCTTAAGGACAAGCAAAAGTTCAAATGTGGAGATGTGATAATTGTAGGTTGCATGATGTTTTAATAGGAATTTAGTATATTTTTAGTTGTTAATTAATTGATTCATGTATGTTTAGGTTTAAAATTGTGTTAGTTAGTTAGATATTTGTGGTTTGAGCATTATATGGGTTAGAGCATGCTATTGAGATTTAAATTTGTGTATTTAAGGTGCTTTGATATGTTTGTTAATGTTTAATTTTAGATATCGAAGTACAGAGAAGATTTGGAGGTAGCCTGACGGAGGATCTAGGGCCATGATGATGACAAAGACCCTTTCATCAAGCCGTGAGGCCGCGATAGTGACAAAGATCATTTTAGTTGGTCACAATTGTGGCTGGGGGTGACAATTGTGGATTGCACACAAACAGACTTGATATATTCTCCCTAACTTAATTTTTTGTGGGATATTTCAGATTTTTGGGCATGGGTAAAATCTATTTTTTACCCTAATTAGAAAAGATTACACAAGAGAAGAAAAATGACCGAAAAAGAGAGCCTCCATTTGCCACTTTGGGAAAAAGCTAAGGAAGAGGCAAAAGGGAGAGAGAAAAGAAGAGAAAGTAGAAGGTGAAGCTTTAGCTACTTCAACCTCCAATCCTCTAGGTATCCTTTCTTCTTCTCATCTTTTATTTCATTCATTTGATTTATGAGATGGAATTGACGATGATGAATCTTGGGTTAAGGATGTTTTAACTTCTTTTAGGGATATATACTTGATTCAATATTAATCTAGTTGCTTTTGTTCTTAATGATGTTGGATGTTATGATTATTTACTGTAATTGCATACTTCGGTAATAAATCAAGAGAATGAAATGAAAGAAAAATGATTAGGTTGATTAATGAGAGTTAAACAATCTAATAGACCATGCAAATAATTAAATCAGTAATTATACGGAGAGAGATATCGTGTGAGGACTCAATTGTTTATTGGAATGCTTAAGAACTAATTAAGTTATGGTTGTTTTGTTAATCGAGAGATTACATGCTTAGTAACTCAATTTAATTAGGGTTTATGATTTAGGGCTTGATGATCACAAGTCAAAAAAGACTAATCCACCCTTCTAAAGTCTATAACCGACCTTGCATTAACATTAAAGTGACTAAATTAGCATTGATGATAGGATAAATCCCATTTCTCATAATTTGTTAATTTTCCTTGTTTGAATCTCAATTGTCAATTGGTGGTGCTCAAATTTGATTTCTTGCATTAATTTAGAATTCTGATTTCAATCACTCCATATTCAATTGTTTACTTTCTATTTAGTTTTTTTACATTTTAATTACATTTTTAGGCTTTAAACAAATTAGGATTCAATTAGTTCACTAATTCCTTATGGATCGACATCTCATATACTATGCTAAGACCTGTGTGCTTGCGAAAATATTGAAGGTTTTAAAAGATTCTCAACAGCTTTATTAATTGCACTCAATCCAATAACATAATAATGGAGCATGACGTATAAATTGTGATAGTAAAATAAAAGTTTTAAAAGAATATTTTAAGAAATTAAATTTTAGATTAACATAAATAAAAATTTGAAAACCTATATGTATAGATCCCAAAGTTAAAAGACCAACTTATGCTTTTTCGTTAATAAATACTACTTATAAACAAATATATTCTAGTTTAAAGTACTTAAACTTTGACGGTATATTTAAAAATGTTTCTAAAGGATGACGTGTGGTAAAGGGCGTTCTAATGTTGGTACCTTTTTTGTTAGAAATTTTCGATCTCCACATGAGCTTCCTCACATTCTTACATAACTGGCAATTTGGTGGACAATATTGATGTGATAATTGTAATTGGTTCGGTCATATCTTTAGGAAATGTCCCTCACCAAAATGTAGAGCTACAACCTGCGAAAATAAAACTTAAACTAAGATAACTGGCTCTAATATGGCTTCATCAACTATATAACCTCAATCATGGATTCTGGACATTAGAGCAACTCACAATCTTACTCTTGATTTAGAAAATCTTACCATTTATAATGAGTATTGTGGTCCTAAAGCATTTAAAATTAGCAATCCCAAATTCCTTCCTTTCTCACATATTGTTTCCTCTTTTTATTAATCTTCAGATAATTCTTTTTAGCTTCATAATGTCTTGTGCATTCCTTTTTCTTATAAGAATTTATTATTTGTTTATACTTTTACTAATGTCAGTAATGTTTCTATTGAATTCTTTCCTAATTGTTTCATGATTAAGGATATCCACATAAAGGAATTCCTTTATTTATGCCATAATGATAATGTTCTATACTCTATGCTCTTAAAACTCATAGTCCAATTACTGTAATGACTTGCACTCTAAAGTAGTGGCATTCGTATTTGGGATATGAAAATTATCAAAAAGTTTGGAAAGCTTTTTAACAAAATAAAATTCCTTTTATTTTACCTAATAAATCGAGTCTTTGTCATGCTTGTAATGTTAATAAGAGTCATAAGTTACCTTTTTCAGTCTCCTATTTTAAAGTTAATAATCCACTTGATTTAGTCTGTTCTAATCTTTAAGGTGTTCCTATTCCTTCTGTGGATGGTAACTGATATTATGTATTGTTTTATGATCATTATTTTAAATATTGTTGGATTTATTTTATTAAGTATAAATCTAAAGTACTTAGCATTTTTATCAAGTTTCGTCATATAGTTAAATTTTTTTCATTAATAAGTAAAAAAATTTCAAGCTGATTAGGGAGGGGAATGTCAAGCCTTGTAATTATATTTACTTGAAAAAGGAATGACTCAATGTAACTCTTGTCCTAAAACTCCATAACAAAATGGATTTGTGGAAAGAAAATACTAGCATATTATAAAGAGTGGTTCGGCTTTACTTCAACATTCCTTCATTTCCACTAATTATTCAACTTATGCTTTTGATACTACAGTTTACACGATAAATCGGTTGTCTACACCTATTCTTTCTCATTCTAATTCATATCAAATTTTTTGCAACAAAGTCCTGACTACAATAATTTACATGTTTTTGGATGCTTTTGTTATCCTTGGTTGTGACCTTATGCTCCATATAAATTAGCACCTTGTTCCAAAGAGTGTGTTTTACAAGATATAGCAATCTTCATAACGGTTTACATTGCCTTCCTCTTGAATTAAAAAGTTTGTATCTTACGTTGTGTTGTTTTCGATGAACAAGAGTTTCATTTTTCCAAATCTTCCATGACAAGTTCTAGTGTTTAGGATTCCTCACCAATAACAACTTTTTTACCACCATGATTCACTCACATTTCTACCTCACCATCACTACCTTAGTCATTCCCTAATGCAACCACCTTAACCAATTCCAACTTCCCAAGAACACCTTTTAATTCAAGGACAACATTACCTAGGCCACCCATACACCATACATCAACGTCATCTTAACCCTAAGAAAGTGATTTTTCTACTAGTTAGCCTATAAGGATAGTTTCCTACTTTCAGTTGGTTTTTTAAAGACCTATTTTTAGTGTGCCTTGTTTTTTTTGATGGAATAGAGGTTTAATAAGACTCTCCCAATGCTGCTACGATTCCTTACTGACCTTAGATATTAATCCTAAGATAAATCAATTCAATTCTTGTCTATTTTAATTTATACAACTAAATGGTGATAGCTCCTTTAATAATTTTCATCCCTAGCCTCTGAGGAGCTGCTTATGGCTATTTAAGAAATTGGGTATGTGAAAAAAATTGTTCAATTTAGAAGTAGGTACACCATTATTGATGTCCCTTTTATTTCCTTAGCTAATACACATACACCACCCAAAAACCATCCATCCACTTTACCAAGTCCCACTACAACACCCATCGTTGATAATTTCCTTGCCTATGCCATATATATCAACAGATAACTCTTCTACAACATCATTTAAATTACCTTTAATTGTTTACTTAACTGAATACAATTCTCATCGACATCCTATGGTTACTATATCTAAAATTGATACGTTTAAGCCTTGTCAATTTTTACCTCCTTTAAAATTGAACCAACAACTTATAAACAAGCCACTAAATTTGAAAAGTGGAGACTAGCAATTACAGAAGAGTATTGCCTCCTTCTCAAGCTGATAATATAATTGGATCCAAATGGGTATATCATATTAAGCGAAAGCTAAATGGTATAATTGATTGATACAAGGCATGTTTATTGGAAAAGTGATTCAATCAATGTTCATGTGTGGATTACACAGACAATTTTAGTCTAGTTATTAAACTTGCCACTTGCCACTTTCCATCTTTTATTGTTATATGCCTTATCTAGTAATTGGGAGATTCAATAGTTGGATGTTTCCAATGTCTTTTTGCATGGTTCAATTGATGAGAATGTCTTAATGCAACAACCGTATAGGTATGTTCATCCTATATATCTAAAATATGTATGTAAATTACAAAAATATATTTATGGATTGAAACAAGCACCTTGACAATAGTTTATGTGTTTGATGAAAGCATTAATCAATCTTGGTTTCAAGGGTTCAAAGATTGATACCTCTCTCTTCATCCTACATCATGGGTTGGTTCAATTTTTTTGTTTGTTATATGTTGATGATATTATTATCATAGAAAACAATAGTCATATGGCCACTAACATAATTCAATCTCTCCAAAAATCCTTTGCGCTGAAAGATTTAGGATGTCTTTCTTACTTTTTAGGTATGGAGGCACATTGGACTTCAGATGGTTTGTTACTCACTCAGTCCAAATATATAAAAGATTTGCTGAACAAAGCTCATATGGAGGATGCAAATAATGTTGCTACACTAGTTTTTAGTAAAGTAAAATTAAGTTTTCATAATGAGACTTCTTTTTGGACACTACTTGTGTAACATCTCATCACCAATGGAAAGGGTAAAATAGTAATTAGGATTGGGTTATGAGTGTGGAAATATATCTCGATATGATCATGCATAATATGGCCTCTATATATATATGAATGACAATTTTTGTACATGCATTCATGACATTTCCCGGCATATGTGTTTATAAATGTGATTTTTGTGAAAAATGTGATATTTGTGCTTGAAAATTGAATTAGAGTGGATTTTTGCGTGTTTTACATTTTTAGGAAATTTTAGAAATTTTTCTGAAATTTTTCGGGGGAAAATTTTCGGACCGAAAAAATTGCCAAGTGACGGACTGATTGGATTTTCGGTACTGAAAATTTCTGTCCAATGGCACAGGAAATTTAGATACATTATGGTAGGATTTATTAATGTGAGCCATTGAAATTTTGGGACAAAATTGGAGTAGAAATTAAATTGTTATTGGAGAGGAAAGAAATGAGTGGCTAAAAACAAGACAAG
>JAOSBK010000004.1:15841949-15857878 GCA_027568895.1 Erythroxylum shatona
TATGGATGAGATGAGTTGAATTCGAATGTAATGCATTGGAAGAAGTTTTCCGTTTAAGTTGATGAAATTTGTACATGGATTGTTGGTATTTAGACATGCGTGTGGGATTTTTATGGAAAAGAAAAATAAGATTTGTAAATGATGAGATATGATTGAATATGAAGAATCAAATGAATTAAGGTTTGAGCGTGGATGAATTTTCAAATTGGAAATTGAAGTTGTTTTGAATGAAGTGGAAAAAAAAATCCAACGTTTGTAAAGTATGCATTTTTGGATGTCGGAGGTAAAAGTTTGACTTTAAGCTTTTTGATTCCGTCAGTTTCCGCTCACGCTTTATGATTTCAAGATCTGTTTTTTGAAAAATTCTGTACTTACGCTTTTTGATTCCGAAAGGTTGGGTTCCGAGCATAGGTCCCAACACTACTCTTTATCGAAGTATTGCTGAAGGCTTGCAATATCACGATTTAACTCGTCTTGATATTTGTTATGAAATCAACAAGGTTTCTCAATTCATGCATTCACCTACTAATCAATAGTGGATAGCAGTTAAACGAATACTTAGATATCTTCTTACCGCTATTGATCATGACATTTTGTTGAGACGCTTAAGTTCTTTTCATTTCTCGGCTTACAATGACTCTAATTGGGGAGGCAGCGTTGATGATCGTAAGGGCAACAATTTATATCGTGGGGCTCAAGGAAACAAAGAACAATGGTCAAATCTTCTACCAAAGCTAAGTATCATGATGTTGCTACTTCTGTAACAAAGTTACAATTATTACCATTGGTTATACAAGAAATTGGTGGTCTTTTAACATCCTCTCCTATTTGTGGTGTGATAATTAAGTACTACTTATCTTACCACTGCACCTATTTTTCATACACAGTCTAAACATTTGGAAATTGAATTTCATTAAGTGTAGGACAAAGTTGCTAACAAAGAACTTCAAGTATGTTATATAGCAGCTACCGATGAACTGGCCGATGTTTTAACCAAACCGTTATCAAATCATTGTTTTCATCATTTGAAGAACAAGTTGACTGTCTTGCCAAGACCAATTCAACTTGTGGGAGGCTGATAAGGATAACTAGAGTCCATATCTATTGTAACCATTATTGTTTGGTTTGTTATGTTGTATATAGATTGATGCTTATCTTGCATGATGGACGTTATCTAGACTTTTCCTCCAGTTTTGTAAACTCACTATATATATCTTATGCTCAACGAGAATAAAGTGTATTTGCCTTTCTAAATATCTTTTATAAGATGGCAGTCTTATTCACGATTTGCACTTGGTAACCAAGAAATTGGAATTAATCATGAGAACTAATTACAAACATGTTACTATAAAAACGTTTGACCGACAATATTAGAGAATATGCTTGCAGGCACGTAAATGAGTTTTAGAGTGCCACTGTTTATTGAAGCCTAGAAAGCTCATTTTCATTGAGTGGAATGAAGATGCACGATCAAATCGTAAGGATATATATTATGAATGTTATCTTGTCAACAACACAGGAATATTGACCAGTATATATATAGGAATTTGCACAAGCCCAAAACCAGATAATCTTCTCCATTATGAACATAATTTGCCTAAACGCTGGTTGTTTTGTTCTACACATTTTGATTAATGAGATCGAATTATGGAGGACGAAATTTTAATTATGGGGTATGATTGAAATTCCAAGAAAAGGTGTCAAAATTGTCAATACAAAGCCAAAAGCAAGCAAACAAAATTGCTTTCTAAACCTTTGGACCTGAAACTACCTTGCTCGTTATTATATGTTAAGCGTACGAGCAAGAAATCCAAAGAATACATTGATTGATGTAGAAAACAGAAACCTACTGTCTGCAACTCCTTCAAGTACCAGGAATGTCACCAAATGTTACTTGATTATTTTTGAGTGCATGTTTAACAAATATGTCACCAAGTGTTACTACAGTAGCGTAATTAACGTATCCTTTTTCATATCAAGAAAAGTAGGCATGACAGACTGACCTTGCATCATGTTAATGCCATGGTGCAATATCATTAACGAAATGATGCAATCAATTTATAGCACAAACATAACCAGGCTCAATTAACTGCAAGGAAATGAAAAGACCATCAGTATCTCTGTCAGATTTAAGTGATTAGTTACTTTTTAAAGAATAAAAATGATAAGAAGCATCAGAAAATTCAACCAGCACATTCTTCAGAATTTTAACATTGAACTTCAAGACTGTTCACTATTTATGCTTGAAAATGTCAACCCTCAAGAACAATACAAAACCATGTGTGATTATAAACTGCTAGATTGTGGTAAACGCTTGCAGATGGAAGGCATTAAATTAGTAGCACTCGTAATGAATAATGATTAATGGTTAGTGTCATAGAGAGTTTAGGCGTTTACGCAAAGATCAATGGAACTGGGAAGCGAAAGGAAATAGAGGCTACGCAAGCATAGATTGACTACTTATAAAAGGTACATATTGGGGAACGATATGTTGTCTAATATTCAATTTGTTTAAAAAATTGGATGTTATGTGTTCAACTGAGTCTAAATGGTCTGTCAATAATAAGTTTCTGATTCAATTTGCCAGCCTTCCTGCAATGGGAAAAGCATTCGTTTCCAATTTCTTTGAAGTTCGAACTTTGAAGCATAGTGGCCATTTGCAGTGTTCTGCAATTGAATAGGAAAAACAGTCTTATCTAGATAGGGGAAGTGAGAATAAGCAGACCCACTTTACTAACAAGAATATTCATGCAGCAGTTACGAAGTTTGTTGCAATGGATAGGACGTTGATGGAATGAATCCATAGTGTTCTTTTCGTGCATATCTTATGATTCTTGGTTAAACAATTAAGGTTTGTTTTTTAAAAGTAAATTATACAAAAGACTAAAAGTAACCTCCTCAATCATAAAACTAGAAGGAACTGTGCGACACTTAATCAGTGTAATCTGAACAGGATCTTGAATGAAAGAAGGGCAACAGACATCACTTAAAAAGGACCAAATTATAAAGGTCTTATAGAATCCATAATCTAGGGTTACATATATAGGGGATGAAAGAGAACAAAAATACCCTTCATAATCCTTTTCATCTGAATTTAACACCGAACTCTAATCAATCATAAATTGATTTCTCCCCTCTTCATACGGATTCAAAAGAAGATTCTTTTCCTGCCATGTCTATAGTTAATTTCAGGAAAGAGGTGTCGAAAGTTTTTTAGCTTGACTAAAACAAGCATAACTCCATAAATAAACACTCAATCTGTTTTGCTGCAACCCAAGTAGAAGAAAACCATAGCTGTACATAAAAAACCAATACTTTTATATGTAGTGAGGGGCTGATATACGTATACAATATTAATAATGATGATGACCAAGTCTAAGCTCCAAATCCAGTTCATCTTTTCTGCCGTCTTCTCTTTTCTCTTCGTGTGATGGACCAATCTCTATGCTTAAATTTCTCGACCAATCCTCTCCACATGGATTCAAATGCTGAGGGCTTTGTACACACAAATCATCTATATGTTGGGCATGCTGTGACCTAACCCCCCATGTAGATGGTGGAGGAAAGTATGTTTGATAATTTATATGTACCTGCTGTGACATAGGATAGTGGGGTGGGTAGCTTTGAATTGCAGAATAAGCCCTAAAGCTTGAATAATCGTCATCAACTTTGCTTGAAATTGAATCAGCTGAGCTAGGGCTTGGTTTGGCTCTATCTTTCCTGTGGATATTCATATGCCCTCCTAAAGCCTGAGCTGAGGTGAAGCCTCTCTTGCAAAACACACACTCATAGGACCGAACCGTGCCCGGCGAATCATCATTAATTTGCTCCGACAGATCAGTCTCTTCACTCGAGCTCTTTGAGTCTTCCATGGGAAATTTCTCTGATAAAGACTGAATATTAACTATGTGATATATACTAGGACAGAGTACTAAAGAGGTGGGGGGGATAATATATAGATCAGAAGAAGAGCTTCACGGGATAAAAAACTAGAGGTGGAGGGGATAATATATAGATCAGAAGAAGAGCTTCAGCGGATAAAAGACTAGAGACAAAGAGAAACATAAGACATTGGCTACGTAGGTGTAAGTGTGTTGAGGTTTGAGAAAGAAAAGTCTGTCTTTTAGATTTATGCTGGACGTTTTTTGTGTGCGAGCCGGCACCTGTTGAATTGGCATATTACAGACAATTATTTTAAGAGATAATTACCTTTAATTTGTCTACCTATCACGGCGTCTTGTTGCTTTCCCTCTATGTTAGTCTTCTTAATTGATTTGACGCGGTTGTCATTTTGTCATATTTCTCCACTACATTTATTCATGAACATACGTATATATAATAGTCTTCTCAATACTCGGCCAGACTATTCGCACAATGCTTAACGTTTTGGGCGGCTAAAGCAACAAGCATGCGTACAGTTAGTTTGATTTTTTTTACCACAATAAAGATGGCAAGATGCAAACAGCTATTTGAAACTCAGTGATTTCTTACGTTCCTTTTACTATTGCGTAATTACGATAAATTAACACTTTCAAGTATCTAACGTAGTAAGTTGTAATTCAACAGGTTTATTTTATAATTAATAATTTTATTTATAGAGGCAAAGAAATTTTTATTTTTTTCTGTAGAAAACTGGCTGATACACTACTTTATAAATAAATGAAAAAAATCTTTTTAATCACTATTTAAAATATTAATATTTTATTAAAATTTTGAATCTTACTTCAATATATAAACATCTTATTTTAATAAATACGTAATGATCTTCTAACAATCTATTTGTTGTTGGGAGTGTTTTTATTATGTTGGATAATTGTAACGCGGCATGTCTACTGTACATTGTAGAAAAACAGGTACTTTTATTAATGACCGCAGGTGTTTAAATAGAAAACAAAAATATAATAATCCTATTTGAATTCTAATTTTAATCCAAGGATAAAGCTAGTTGCAACAGATAAGAATTGTAAGTAATCTGCTAAAAAATAGGAATTAAAGTCCTATCCTAAAATTGAATAAAATCCTACTAGAACTGAAACTCTAGCTTATTGGAAACTGAATGCCAACGCTTCAACAAATTATACTAAATATATATATGTGACTTACGTGACTAAATTTTTATTTTGAAGATTAGAAAGCTTTGCAATGTACAAAACAAGAAAAAATAGAGTAAACAGGTCTAAAGTTTCAACCAAGCCCTGGCATATCAGATTTTCTGTGTGTAAAATAGCAATGTATACACATACATGTATCCCATCTCTATCAGGATATTCTGTTTGGAGAGTGGTTGATTCAAGTAGCCAGATAAAACGGTCTTTCGAAACAGTTTTAAAGAATGATGAACTTGCTCTTGCTCATATGAATGTAGGCCATTCAGGCTCTATCCCAGGAACATTGCCATATAAGGAAGTTGGCTTTCTTTACCATTTATAAAATTGTAAAAATTACTAAATACACGTATTACATTCGTTTACCTATACATAATGTTATGACCAAATTAAGCAACGCTGAACTTAAACCAGGAGCTTGGCTATGGCATTGCTGAGGAAAGGTGTCGGAACCTTCCTACCTGACATCATGAGCTTGAAACAGGTCCTTTTTGTAGCTTCTGCTTGTCTTTAATGTCGTCTTTTAAACCCTAGCTAGTACTCCTTCACTAAAGGAAAACACATCACCGTTCATGCTACCACAATCATTTTCAAGGAATTATTGTCAGGATATTAGCAGGTGTTTCAAAACTTTTGAGTTTTGGCCGAGATGAAGAGTCACGACAATTAACTATAGGCTGCTTTTGCCATCAATAAACGATTTTTTTAATCTGCTTGCAAATTGCGCTTAGAATATAATTTCACCCCTAAGCATTGATCATCAACTACGGTTAGAGTACGATTTTTTGATGAAACGAAATTCTGCTTATAGCTCCTCCTAGCTGAAAATTTTCCATTTATAATTACGTTAATCTGGCTAATGATGCGAATTCGAGTTTTGGGTCTAGTCTAAAATTCTTAATTATATTCCTAAATTTTCTTCACTAATATTCAATAAAGATACTTATCAATTAAATATATCGAGTAAAGATATATATGCCAGGAATAGAGGGTCTATGCAGGCCAACAATATTGTTTTTGTTCATTAGGGTGGTTGAAATTGAAGGTTTCACGGAAAATGGCAGCACCGAGACTCGTGCAACATCACTGCATATATGACACGTCACTTGTTTTACATACTTGTCAGGATTAAAGCCCAAGAAGGTGGACACATTTTTCCCTCCAACTCATTATTACAATTACAGCCAATATAATATTATCTTTGATTGACTCTAATTGCAAGCCCTTTTGAACCCAAGTGAGAAACATGCCACTCCTAACGACACATCTCATTTCAGTAGGCAAAAGGTCTTATTCATTGTGGGATTAGAAGATAATCACAGCTCAATCTCCATTTCACGTTGATTAAATTTAACAAAAGATTGTAATTTCCTTTCTGTTCTTTACGAGACGGAAACGCACATAGTGTGATAGTGGTTCAAAAGTTCACAAATAGACATGACACATAAATCACTTGCATAGACCAAATTTGTTATCTAAGGCTTTGTCTTGAAGTGCATCACCGGATTTAAAATGACATAGTCAAAAGGTAGGAGAAATGTGCTTTAATATATTAAATTGTGACCAACACGACTTGGTCTATATATACCAAAGAAAATGATAAAGGAGAAGGGCTAGGCCGAGAGACCTGGACAATTACCAAGGACAGGGCGACGTCAACGTGAGTGATGGAGCACTGTATTTCTTTTCTTTTTAATTCTTACCGAATCACTTGTCTTTTACCTTTGATCAATGTTTGCAGGTGGTGATGATAGTTACTCTTCGTGGAAACGCTTTCCCCTTAAACCTTTAAGTGTGGTTGTCCGCTTTGAACCAGAGAAATGAAGAAAAGCATATTGGAAAGTTTAAATTACTCATGATCTTTGGGACTTTTTTTCAAGGCCACTGAAGTTCTGCAGCTGACTCTCAAGAATGGCCGCAGAGGTCCACAATTACGATCTTTTTAACATGTAGAAGTGGATGTTAATTCCACGTACCTCATCGCTAATGCTTTAAGTGGTAATACAGGTGAGGTTATTGATTGGTATCGTATCAAGCATAAATCCAACCTTTTAAGTACGGGGCAAGAGAGCTGTTAGCTCTGGAGCAAAACTTTTAACTATTGCAATTGAATATCAGTTCTTTCTAAAAGCAATCTACTCATAGTTGAGGTTTAAACCATTGGTATCACAAATGTTTGAAGTTTTAAAAGGCATGTACTTAGTATATATAGAGAAACTGATAAGATTGCATCACACAGTTACAATTGATTACTTACGAATTATTGTTATTATTTACAGGCTAATAATAACAATAATTTTAAAATTTCGCTTTTATTATGTTGTCAGCTCATTTAAAAAATTGTCCAAATTATTATAATTTTAAAATGAAGCTATCAACAACAATAACCTAAATTTTTTTATATAAGTTTGTTAATTTAATGTAGATTATCTTCTCGTGGATGACCCAATCCTTCTTGTTGTATCTCTCACTAACATATAATGTGATTAATTCATTAGAATTTTGTAATATGCTCATACTTGTCCAATAATCTGTATAACCAACATACTATGAGAGTTTTATTGTTATACATTTGTTAGAAATATATGATTTTCTTGATAGATGAATCCATTTTCTGGAGGATTTTATATGTTAATAAAGTTATATCTCATATCCTTAAATGAATTTTGTATTAAGTTGGATAATAATGAATCAATTATCTAAGGTAATAAAAAGTAATACAACAATGACATAGGAATACATTTCCTTGTCACGCCTAATTCATAAAAGGAAGCAAAATACATGTTATATAAGTAATCCCATAAACGATGCCATGTGTTACAGAAGTCTTCTTAAGCATTGAACTTATTCGCAAGTCGCGCCTATTCCTTTGCACGACAATCTTACTTAGGTCCGTTTAAGCAATATTCAGCCCTTCTATGTGATCATCGACCAACATTCTTATTCTTGAATGTCTCAAGAACCTCCTACTATTTAACTGTCATACTTACAAGAAAACTACGGAAGTAGTAGAATATTTAAAGGCAACAATAAAGTAAGAAAGAGATACAACAATAATGTCAACCTTTATTACTTCCATCAAAGTATACAAAGAAACCTCTCTTAATCTCAGAGTGTCTTACTATCTCTCTCTGTGTGAGAAGCAAGGCACAAAAGAGCTATATATAAGCATCAAGGCTTAAGGGCCAAGTTAGAATCATAACAGAACTCTAGTACCTAAGATTACATCTTATCCTATCAAATTACATCATTATCCTATAAGATAATATCCCCGTCTAAATAGGATTCTATCCAATAAGATTTATCTACATCCCAACTAACAAGATACAAGATTACATATGATCTATCCCTATCCACGAAGATGTCTACTGTCTTTAGATGATCCTCCCGTGTGGTATTTATCCTTTAGAGTTGATGTTTATCCTCTGTGATCTTATCCGCCACATCATCTAAGATCTCCCCACGATCTCTATCAGTTGATGATGAGTCATCCAAGACAAAGTCAGTCATAGCACACTAGTCTGATTCAGTGCTTAACCATGTCAAGTCCATTAGCTATGGTCTATTCATTTGAGCAACTACCAAGCCCTTAGTCCATCAAGAACATAACCT
The DNA here is from genome assembly GCA_027568895.1 of Erythroxylum shatona. Taxonomy (NCBI): domain Eukaryota; kingdom Viridiplantae; phylum Streptophyta; class Magnoliopsida; order Malpighiales; family Erythroxylaceae; genus Erythroxylum; species Erythroxylum shatona. The sequence continues at coordinate 15,850,667 of JAOSBK010000004.1, forward strand.
TATCCATGTCAGCTTGTACACGGTTCGAAAATCTACCAAAACTCTCGCACCATGCCTGATTTAACTTACTAAGTCACCTTAAAGCTTTCACATGCCTCCGCCATATGTGTGATCCAACTTACCTTCCACCTAAGGTCTATCTCCAACTAGTTGTAAAATGCTTTCATGTGTTAATGGGAAAAAATATTAATAATTATGACCAAACTTCAGTAATTTTGTTTAAATTTGTTCAAAATTCGGCTATAATTTTGTTATCTTGTACTATTAACAAAAACATCACCACCAAACTACAAATTTAAGTTTCAAATTAAATTAACATAAAATCATAATTAAGTATATTGTCACTTTTATAATCGTTGTCCATTTTAATATGCTTGTTGGTTACCTTTATAACGTTCTTCTATCTAACTTGTGGATGAGATGATGATTGGATGATAGTTTTTTCTTTCTTTTATGGAAATTGAGAATAAAAACATAAATGTCAACCACATCAACCACTCCATCTAATTTTCTCATTAAAAATTCCTGGTAATGACAAATTTTACTTAAAGATAAGTTGTATAACATCAAGCATATTATACCATGTAGATGTCAAGTGCATCTTGTAAGAAATTATTTTGAGATGAAATAAATTAATTTTCTCAAATATTCATTTTAGTTTAAATTTCCTATAACATGCTAGAGTATGAACTAAATAAGCATTATCAATCATAATCCACAACCTACTTTCTTCAATTGCATAAATTTCGTTCGCTAGTTAATAATGTAGAAGGTTGTACCCTTATTTAAACCTTAATATTCGACCTATAATCCTTACTGCCTTTCCAAATAAAACCAAAGAAATATACAAATGAGTACTAATTAGACCATTAAAAAATAGAAATGAATTGAAACCCAACACTAAGAAAAATACATAAATAAACAAAATGTTGCTTATCCCGTACTCCAATCCCCAACCATTAAGTCAATATCAAAAGTGTGACATCCCGCATTCATACTAAGGGTTAGACCCTAGATTTTTGTAATTGACAACTAAAAATGAGAGATTAGAAAAATGCATTTCATGCTCATGCATAATGTTAGCATACACACACATGAATTTGATTATTGCACACATTACAATGAATTATTCATACACTCATTTGACATTTTTCGGGTATAAATAATTGTTTTAATGTGATTATTATGTGAATTATGAATTATGTGTCTTAAAAATTGAGTTGGATTGTATAAGAAGTGAATTACAATTTTTGGAGAAATATGAGAATTTTCTAGAATTTAAGGGTATTTTTAGACTAAGAAAAATGTCAAGTCGCAAGACATTTGATAAATGGTAGTAAAATTAACTGTTAAATGGCAATGAAAATTTTGATAAATGACTTTGGGATTTATTAACAAGTGTCATTGAAAATTGGCGGACAATTGGATTAGAATTTAGAGACAAATAGACTAGTTATTAAAAAGTGATCAAATGGAGACTACAATAAATGGACAAGTGGCAAGTGACAAGTGTCACAACATTTGCCACTCACCACTAACAATATTTTCTTCTTTGAAAGACCAACATCGTTGTCTTTCACCCATTATTTTCGTTACTTATGCTCCCTTCCTCATTTTCTTCATGTTTTTGTCTTCATCTAAGACACTATCTTTCCCAAGCATTGACGTTGAAACTTGCTCTCATCCTTCACTTGCTACTTCCATTTTTGTTATTTTCATCATCTTACCACTAGAAAACCTCCATTTTGTTATTTTCATCATCTTACCACTAGAAAACCTAACCTACTCCACCTCCATATTGATGATCGTGAGATGCATGGAAAGATAGGGCTAAATTTGATTTGAAGACACTGAAACTAAAATAAGTAAGTTATGCTTTAATCATCATGAGTAGTGTTAAATGAAACTAATATGATGTGTAATTTGAGATTGAGGACTTGATCATGAAATTTTTATGTGTGAGTGGTAAGTGATGAAATGTATATGTAAATGTCTTGCTTTTGTATATGTTATGATTAATGATTCATAAATTGATGTAGAGATGATTTAGAGTTAGAATGAATCCAAAAATGATGTAGAAAGAAGTGCAAAAAATTTAATTTGTGAATGGATATTTTCATGTTCTATTTTTGATGTATGAAAATGTGGATCATTAGTTGTTTTAGAAATGGATTGGATTGAGTATTGAATAGTATCTTGAAAAGAGAAGAACTAGGATGGAAGTTTAGAGATAACGTGCATGTTAGCTGTAACATTTCCATTGGATACGCATTGGTATTTTAGCCATGAATTGATCTATAGATATCCAAATGGAAATTTTGGATTAAATTAGAGACATATGGATACATTTTTCATGAAGAAATCAAATTCAAATTCTATCTTTATGAGTTTCAAAATTTGACTTGAAGTTGAGTACTGGGTGCAGTAAATTGATTGATGAATACATGTGTTTGTTTTCTACTTTGAGAGTATGAAAACCATGAATGATGAGCTTTTATGTAGATGTTATAAGTTGTGAATTAAGGGTATAATGAAAGTGAAAGTTTTGTTAACCAATATATTGAGTTATGTTCTTGAAATGGGAAGAATTAAGGTGATAGTTAGAAGTGAAATAAAGGTATAAATGAAGATGAATATGTGCAAAAAGTTGATGATGAATGTATATATGTATATATTCTGTTTTTAGTGTTCATGATCATCATGGACTATAATTTGTTTATGGATGATATTGAGTTAAATGGAGTTATAATAATGGGGAAATGATGAGTCATTAAATTAGAAATGATAGACCAAGCATGAGGTGTTGAATGTTGTAAGTAAAGAGTTAGAAATCTCGAAAATAAGAATGCAATTGGATAGATGTTGGGGAAAGTGGCATAACTTTTTTTGTGGATCTCTGATTGAGTTCTTTTAAGTATTCTTTGGAAGAGAATTTTAAGTTCTAAACTTTTATGAAGACCCCAAGGATAGATTTTGCTATGTAAAGGGTCAAATTTTCACATTGTTATAAGTGACCTATGAAGGTCCGCTCAACAGACATGAAGTCTACCTAATAGACATTCACTGTCTATTTGGACTTAAATTAGGCTTAAATAGAACTTAAATTGAACCTAGAATGATGCTTAGATTAAGCGAATAAATGTGTGATATGTTTGAAGTGATAACGGAGTTATAACTTAGTGAATGAATGGATGATATCAAAGTACTAGAGGCATAAGTATAATGGGAATGAAGATGTTCATATGATTATAGTTATAATCTAAAGGAGTTGAGTAATATGTATTAAGTAAACGTGAATGAGAATTGGGTATTATGAGAGCATATAATGTTAGAAAAGAAATGATAAGAAATTGATTTATGATATTAGAATAACCAAGTGTTCTTGAGGTGTTAGCCTAAGAATAAGCTAAACACATACAAATGATAAGGATTGAATGGTGAGCTTAGAATGATTATGTACAAATGAAGTGTAAAACTAAGTTCAATTATACATATATGATTTATGAAATGTGAATGAATGTAAGATGTGAATTTAGGTAATATACCCAGGATTATCATTGAGTATGCATTATACACAACACATATACATATGTCTATGATTTAGTATTCATAAGATTGTGCAATTAATCATGTGTGTGTAATATGTATATTGCATAATGATGATACAGGATAGAACGTCCGCATCCAGACATTTTTGGATCATGGAAGCTAATGCTAATGTGGAGTGTACTATGAGTAACCTAGATAGTATAACTTAATTTATTGTTTTTTTAAATTCTATAGAATGGTTATGTGAAAGTGATTGTACTAATTCTAAACATTGATTATCTGAGGCGTTTGATGCATGAATAATGTTGGAAGTGCTCACTGAATGTGAATTGCACTATCTATATGTTTTCTCAACTTAAATGTTAAATGTCGGATTAAGGTCTGATGACATGTGAAAGTGAACATGTAAAGTGAAATAAAGTGACTAATGGATCTTTTGTGATTGATGCATTTCATTACATGAATGCATGACAACATAAAGGTTGTTGTGACTTTGAAAAAGATCTTAAAGCTCAGAAAGTGAAAAAGAACTTAAAACTCATAATGCGATTAAGAGCTAAGGGCCCACTATGTATAATGACCCCGATATTCACAATGGATACGAAATAGCCACAGGTACTCGGTCACAACAATAATAAAAGAAATTGAGCCTCATGAGCGTTGTATATACATTTAATATGTATGTTTGATCGATTGAAATGTATTGTTGAATTATGTTGAATGAGAAATGTGAAAATTGTAAGCAAAAGAGTTTTATGATGCTACTTCTTGATAAATAAAATGGTGTAAATTATGTGATTATATGAATTAACATGTTACGTGATTGGGTGAGCCACGAGGGTGGTTAACTCACTGAGTTTGTAAAACTCACTAAAATTGCAACATTATTTTTTCAGGCTCAGAGGAGGCTTGTTAGGCAAACGGGAGTCTAGTCACTGCATTTAAGTAAGAGATAGAGGTTGGGATCAGTTTGGGTCCGCATATGTATTTTTATTATTTTGTATCATAATATGTTTTCACAAGTATTGTACAATGTGTATGTGAATGATCTTGTAATGTAATGACATTATGACTACAAGTGTTTTGTATCTATAATGGGCCCAAGTGGCTACTAAATTGATGATGATATATATAATGGTTGTAACACTACGATTGAAAATATTTATGAATAAAATGGGTCAAAAGTTCCATTATTGATTTTCCGCATATGCGTGTGATATTTTTGAAAATTTTTTAATAAGTTTGATTGACCGACTATTCAAACATGCCACCCTTGTAGAGTATTTTTCTCGAATACCATCAGTATATTTAGGAATATGCACTATGAGAGTAGGGTGCTACAAAAAGACCTAAAAACCATGTTTAAATTCTAGTCTAAATAAAATTATTTAATGTGATAGGTAGGTGTTACATGGTACAACTTTGTTTTCTTTTATGATTAAATGTTCTATAGACAACAAATAAAAGATTATAAGTCACCATCTCTAAAAACATCACATCTTAAGAGAACCTTTTGGATATAAATTATATACACAAAAGAGCACAAAAAGTCAATAGGGAGAGAGGAATATGAGAGAAAAACTTCTATACACTTTGTCTATAGACAATTTGTTGAGTTAGTTTTTTGATGATAAGTTCAAGTAGTTTAATTTTTCACAAGTTGTACATCGACTTATTGACTATCTAGACATCTGAAATGCACTATATATGGAGCGACTAAAGAGTTGTCTCTTTATGTTTTTGGGCTATCTTCTACAGTTAATTATGAAGTAAAAGAAGTTAAAGTTATTATGAAATGGCTAGGATAAATAGAAGCTTCTCAAGCTAGAATGTTCAACATTATTAGATTATTCCTTTACCCTTGTAGTAACAAAAATTACCCATTTATCATTCTTATTGCATCTTAATTTTAAAATTCATATGTAGGTGCATATTGTGGTTAAGTAGTTCACTATTTCTCTATTTTTTATTTTTAGAAGGATACATGCATAAACATGCCTGTGTCTCAAACCGTATATGCCTCTTTAACTTCTCTATCATGTAAAATGACCTCTAATGTATCTATATATCAAGTCTTGATTTCACTTTATGTTTGTATAGAGGAATATTACTTTGAGCACAATCATGCATTTGGTCATGTACTACCAATCATGTTTAATCTTTTAGTTATCTATTTAGGTCTAGAGAGGGACACTCCCTATGACATGATAGGTGCTAGGTCATGTTCATCCAAAGATGTCTTTTCTACTTATTTTTCCTTATAAAATTCTTTAATCCTTGACCAATACTATTTTTAAGCAACATTTTCAAGATTACGAAATCATAACATAAAACCAATCAAATTTAAAGGTAATTTGGATAAGAAAGCATATCTAAATCAAACTATTTTTTATATAGGCAAGTTATATTTTCTATATAGGTACTAGTATTCTTTTAATAGACAGGTGGTACTTTTGATATGAATTAATGGTTTCCATATGATAGAGTTACGACATTTTTTTTGGTAAATCAGTAAAATTTTATACAAATAAGAAATGTTATGTACACAACAAGAGATTTCCTGAACAGAAATCCCTTACTTACCAAAAGGAACAAGTTAGTACAAATTCATAAGGAATCTAGCTCAAACCTTGTAACAACTCAACCAACTACTCTCCACCACAAACTTCCTACCAAGAAGCTATAGAAAGCTAGCCTTACTACCCTGTATCCCAAGTGCACCAACAACAAGCCATCAACACAAATGTCCACAAATATAATCCAAACCCAAAATATCGAAGTTGCAATCAATAGAACTAAAAAATGAAAGTTCTGCTATTTTCCTTGCCCACTATCATGGTTACCTTCTCTCACATACCTTGCATGCCATACCATCTGTAGGAAATAGTTCTCCTACTGTTGACATTTTTGATCACCTTCCTTAAAGACATTGGACCTGAATTGTATATGAGAAGTCTGTTGTGCCCTTAAACTACCGTGAGAGGAAAGTAGATTAGAGCGTCGAAAGAATTGAATTTGTCTCCTCAACTGAACAGCAACCTGCATCACAATGTTAATGCATAAATATCTAATTACATCTCGAAGTGTTTTAGTTGAGAAGCTCTAGAACTTGGAAGATCATCCTGGCTTGTAAGCTCTCCATCTCCATAGCTACATCGCTGAAAGTTCTTGAGTTCTTTTCGGTCCAAATGTGGTAAACCGTAGTGGATAAGAGAATAGGGAAGATGGAACTCTGAGGAGGAGTTTGGTGAAACCAAGATAGAATAGAAGGAAGGCTTGAGTAGTTGGGAAGGGTGATTTAGAAGTGGGAGAGGCAATGGGTCTAAACCGATTTTGAGAAAGGACAATGAAAAAATAGATGTTCATTAGATTCCATGTCCGGAAAACAAAGGGAACAATGGTTAGGGGTATATAGAAAGTGAATTTTATCCTTTGCTTGAAGTTTTGTGAGGATGGCTAGCCAAAGAATGAATGAACACCTTGGGCTGTTATGTTTGAACCAAACCAAGGAGTGCTAAGGTATTTGTTGTGATGAGGGTCTCAAGAGGTTATAGGCTGAAACATTGGTGTAAGTTTTTGAAGAACTAGGCAGTCATTCCAAGTGATCCGGAGAACTATTTGGTTGGTATTGAAGGGGGGCAAATTCATCAATAAGCTTCATAG
>JAOSBK010000004.1:15875733-15888756 GCA_027568895.1 Erythroxylum shatona
ACTGAGTTTTTGACTAAGTGATGTAGCACGTCACCCTCGCGGGGCACGAACTCGGATATCACCATCGATGTCGGGTTCGGGTCATGCGGGAGTAGGGTGTTACATATCTTGCTTGATATTTTATACTTTTATCGTATATTCGGTACTTAATTTTCTCTAAATGTGTTTATAGGTTATAACCTTTATGGACTTACAGGAGAAGAATTTGGATGAAAAAACAATATAAAATGAAGAATTGATGCATAGAAGGGATGCATGGCCTCACATCTACCCAGTCACTTCTGCTAAACTATGCAATTTTATGATTTTCAAAGAATTTGGTGATGCACATGACCGTACATCATTCAAAACCCTAAAATGCTATATATAAACACGAGAACAATGAATTGAGAGGGGAGAAAATGTGAGGAGGTGATTCTAGATCTAGAGTTCGTTCTCAAGGGGTGATTTTGGTTCAAAGAAGTAGAAAACATGAAGAAATCATTGACAGATCCATCAAAATATAAGATCAACCCTCTATATTGCAAGAATACTTGATAGAAGACAATAAGAGATATTTAGAATTATAAACCATTATTTTCAATTAGTTTTTCTTTCAATATATGTTTAATTTCTAGTTTGATTATGTGTAACTAAACATCCTATTAGTATTTAGGTTAGATGAACCTTATGTTAATACTTTGATATAATTTGATTCTTTTCTTTTACATTTTTTATTTATGTTCTAATAAACTTGAGAATATTATATTATAATCTAATTTCATATATAGAGATTGAGAAATCCTAGGTTTGAATAGATGTACCGTAATTGGAAGGAGTTGATTGCAACCCTATAGATAAGATGACATAAATCTTTCATATTAGGGTCAAACCTAATAAAGGGACTCATAAATCGGTAAAGCAATCTTATAAACTTTAACCTAAGTAATTCGGTTGAAAAACTTAGGATTAGTTATTAATAGACTTAAGATCAGCTATTAACATACCAAAAGAGCCTCCACAACTCAATACCTCAACAAAACAATTACATGATAAAAGATCAACAAGTTAAGGGTTTAGGGGGATTTGAACCTAGATACTAATTTCTGATAATGATAGTTTTCTAAGTGAATTCCACTGTCTTTGCATTCATTATTGTTTCGTATTCTATTTTATTTCCTTAGTTTTAGTTTCTTTTTATTAAAAAATCTAAAATCAATCCTTAGGCTAAATAATAAAGGAAGGGTAATTACCAGTGTTCATCTTTTTCGTGGGATCAAGCCGCACTTGCTAGTACTAGTTATAGCTATGTCATTCACATGCGGTTATTACAATATTGAATAGCATAAAATAAGTTAATCAATTTGTGAACATCTCTCTTTTAGCCTTGCCGAGCATACAATGATCTTGGATATTAAGAAAGCGTAAAATATCCTTTATGGTTAAATTATGATTAATGGTTAACCAAATTAAGAAAGATACTTTTGAGGCTAACTTCTTATTCCAAATTACCTTATGCTAGCACATTTTATATCTAACTCCTATTTAAAATTCCTTACAAGACTTCTTAGTGAAATCATCAATAAAATATCAAATCCATAAGTAGTTATCCTTCATCCCTTAGTCTAAACTAACAAGTTCAAGTGGATAATTTATCCATTAGTTCCTTATTATTCATCCTTTCCCTTTAGTATCCTTAAGGAATTTTGTTGAGTATATAAACTCAGAGATTGGATTGGTGCAGGGGCCTTTCCTTTCTCCAACTGTCATAGTACAAAGAAGCTCTTTTCATATTCCTTGTTTTACACTTTAATGTATCTGGTAAAGCCTCTCTTAGTTTCATTAATTATGACCTAAAATAAAGAGAATTATAGTTTAGGATTCATCTTCTATACCTTCCTAAGTTAAAGAAGTAAGTATGAATCCATCTAATTCACAGATTGCCATTTCCTTTTAGTAATCTTCATTACCTTTTTATAATCAAAAACCTTATTACTTAGACTAATAGGGGAGATTCCTAGACATCTCTCTTATATTAGCTTACAAACCTCTTTCTAACTTACTTTAGCCATAGATATTCCTTCTTTCATGCCTCCCCATAGGAATGATCTCATCATTCTTTTAACTAATCTAATTATGCCTTTGTAGAGGAATATATGCACAGACCAATACATATGCAAGGAGCTTAAAATAAGCTTTATCAACTTCAATCTACTAGTATAATATAGGTCTTTATTAAATCAATTGCTTAGCCTTCTTTGTATCTTCTCTATTAAAAGAATGCATTCTCTATATTAAAGTCTTTTTGTAGACACAAGTAATCTAAGATAGGTAAATGGGGGTTCATAATTTGAAATCCTGAAAATTTTTATAAGCAAATATCATAGTTCATTGAACTGAAGGAGAGAAACAAATGGCTTTTACTATATTTTACTTCCAAACTAAATAACTCCTTAAATATATGGAAGGAAGTTATAAGTGTGTGGAATAACCTATCATGGGCCTTAAAAAGAGTAAGAGATCATCTACAAAACATTAGTTAAATAATCCAACCCCCTTACACTTGCCATAGTAACCAAAACTTGGATTTGAGAAGATGTTATGCCTTACCAATTTAGACAAGACTTCCATAAATAATATAAATAGGTTGGAGGAGATTGGATCCCCTTGTCTTAGACCTTTTCCTCTCTAAAGATTCTTGTAGGTTTCATATTTACAAGTATGCTAAATGAAATTCAAGTAATGAATTTCTTAATATAGTTCCTAAACTAACTTGAAATAAGAAAAACTTAAAGTATTCATTTGATAATCCCAACTAATTAGATCATAAGCCCTATTGAAGTTCATTTTTAAGGCACAAATTTTTAGGTGAACTCTTTCTTAAATAACCTTTAAATAACTATTAAGCCAATAATATATTGTCTCTAATCATTTTTCACTCCAAAAATGCCCCTTGTGAATCACTTATCTATTGGTACAAAACCTTCCTCATCCTTACAATAAGTAATTTTTATATAACTTTATTAAAAAAAGTTGCAGCATGATATTGGCCTATGAATACCAAGAGATACTGGAGTATAGTACTTTGGTATCAAACATATAAAAGTCTTATTAAGCTCCTATAACATCTTACCATTCTCAAAGAACTCCAATATGACAACAGTAACCAAATTTTTTTATCAAAATCCAAGCTTTAAGGAAGAAAAAACCATTAAGACCATCTTGTCCTAGAGCTTTATATGGGTTTAGATTGAAGAACAATCTCTCCACTTCCTAAGTAATGAATGGCCTGTATAAGACTTCCTCCATTCCTCACTAATCCAATAAGTAATGAAGGAGCTTAATAATGGTAATAAGATCCACTTGAAGCTTAAAATCTAGTGATTTCCTTGAAGAATATGTAAGCTTCTTCTTTGACCTCCACTTAGGAAGTAGCATGTTCTCCATTTAGTTTGATCAAAATGCTTATCTTGTTGATCATGCTTTTAGATTTTACTAAATTATAAAAGAATTTTGTATTCTTATCCCCCATTTTGATCTAGTAATCTGAGCTTTTTAATTCATAATAGAGTTATCGATTAACTTTTGTGTACTCATTCACTACTTTCTTCTCCTCTTCACTTAAGTTATGGTCTGTATGATGTAGGAATAAGGCTTCTTGTGCAAGGATCATTCTACTTTTAACTACTTCAACTTTCTTCCTAGCATGTAAAATCCTTTTTACATTGAGTTTCTTTAGTTCCTTTATGATCAATTCAAGTTTTCTTACATATACATAAGTTATACATCTCTTGATCACTAACTTCAGGCCTATAAGAATTGCCCAATTGAATCCATCTTCCTCTACTAGAAAGTTAATGAATTTGAATGGAATTTTTCTCCTCCATTTGTTATATCTATATATGACAATGGGTCAGGCTTGGCCAGACCACCTACTACTATAACTCGAGCCTAAAGTTGGGGGCTCAAGCCTGAACTCGATTGAACCTGAGCCCGACTAGGCTCAAGACAGTTCATCCCAAAACCAAACATAACTCGATCTAACCTAAACCCAAATCAACCTAGCCTTAAATATCCTTAAACATAATTAAAAACATCAAAATGATTTCATTTTAAAAAAATCATCATTTTACTTATAACTATTGAGTTTCAGGCCAAGCTGGGCCTAGGCAGCTTGAGCTTCAGCTTGACCTCGACCTAAGGCCCAATTAACTAAATCTTGCCTGTTGACTTTGGGCTAGGCACAGACATGTTAAACTAGCTAAACCCAATTGTTATCTCTATCCATACCCTATATAATTATTAGGGAGTGACTTGAAATCAATAAAGCTCTAAATATAGCTTTACCCTTAGGGATTTCCTTTAACCAATCTTCATCAACTAATTTTGTATATAATTTATTTCTCAATATCCAACTTACATTTTATTTGTTGCTCCAAGAGAAGAAACAAGCTTCCATCTTTAAATTAGTAACCCTTATTTTTTGCACTCATTCCTTAAAATCATGATAAATTATCTCAATCCCACATATCCCTTGGCTTCATCTCTATAAAGAACACTATTCAAATTCCCTAATATAATCTATTGTCCTTACATTGTCGAATGAATACTCATCAGTTTTTCCAATAAGAGCCTTCTTTGGAAGCTATAGTCAGAGCCATACATATAGGTTATATTTATCATGTAATTACCTTGAAGCATTCCTAATTATTACATGCACCATCTAGTTACTAGAATCTTTATGAGAGTAATAAGTCAAAATTATGTGTCCATAATGATGGGGTTAGTGGTTGGATAAGAATGTCTAGTAGTTCTCCAAAATCTCAAATTAAGAGACATTCTCTTGCTTAAACTTTGTTTCTAATATTCGTATCAAAACTTGCTTTACTTGAAAACAAAATAATTCAAAGTTGCTAATTTCTAAAGTATAATCAACATTGACTAATAATTAAGGTCTTAGAGCCCTTATATAGATTTCCTCTTGCTACTAATTTAAAACTCACCTACTCCTTATTACACTGCTTCATCAAACATTACTCTCTTGCTTGGATCTTCTTCTTTGATTTTTTGATTGATTGATAATTTATCAATATTGAAATAACCTTAAGTGCACAACATAGTTGTAGCTAGCACAGGTAAGTATGGGTCAATCCCACGAAGATAGTAATTTTTAAATAATTATCTCATTATTTAGCCTATGAATTGGATTTTTATTTTAATTAAAAATAATATGTAAACAAATAAAATAAAAATAGCTAACATTAATGAACAAAGAACATAGGAAATTACTTAGAAATCTTAATTTCAAAGATTAGTGTCTAGGTGATGAATATGCCTAAAAACCATTGAATAATTAATCTTTTATCGTGTAATTATTTTATTAACTATTAGATCGTAGAAATTCCTATCCTATGTTAATAACTCTCTTTAGACTAATATCAACTAATACATGGGGTGATTAACTGAAATCTTTCTAGTTAAAGTGCTTAGAATTGCATTATCGATTTATAAGTTTCGCTATTAGGTTTGACCCTAATCTAGAGAATTTATGTCAACCTATCTCTAGGTTTACAATCAACTCATTTTCAATTACGGTAGATCTATTCATACAAAAGATTTCTCAATCTCAATGATATGAAATCAAATCATGTACTAATATTTTGGATCTATTAGAATATGCATAAAACATGTAATTGAATCACAATAGATCAATTAAAATAATTGCATTAAATAAAAGAATCAATAGATATTGTTATTCCAACTAGGGTTCATCACACTAGACACTAAACACGTTTAGTTACACATAATAGAAAAAATCAAAGATAAATAGGAAGAAAACCGAATAGAAAACAAAAGAATCATAATTTTAAATCTCTTTTTGTCTTCTATTTACTGTTCTTGCAAGTTTAAGGTTTAATTTTATAATATATTGGATCTCTTGATGAGTTCTTTACATTCTCCATATTCCTTGATCAAAATCATCCCTTCCCTATGTTCTTTCTGTCTAGAATCTACTGCAAAAGTCGACTCTCCACTGTTTGCCTCTGTTCATGTCCTTTTATCGTGAAAACTAGGGTTATAAGGACATACACGGTCACTTACACGATTGTGTAGGTGCCTATGTAGCTCCAAAACTCCCTAAAATCATGACTTTACATGTTCACAAAGACTTGCATGGCCACATATGTGGTTGTAATGTCCAAGATGATTCAAATCTTTGTTGTATCCCATTATTTCATTCAAATTTATCTCCTTTTGGTTCATGAAGACAATATAAATGAACTTGAAGAGAAATAAGTACCAAAAATACAACAAAACTATAAAATATTAAGCAAAATATATCAAAGATAGGTGTATAATTATAGTCAAATATGCATCTATCATTAACTCTCCATCATTGAGTCATTGAAGTTGGAATTCACTAGGATATTTTCATTTTCTCCAGGATTCTTTCCTATTATGAGATCAATGTTTTTCCCACTTGCATTATCCTCTTTTATGTTCTTTGAATACTCCTCTACCTCTAAGGTCTTTTAAACTTAAGCCTCATCTATATTCTCTACTTGTTCTATCCCATGCTTATTTTCCTTCTAACTAGCTTCCAACCCTATAAGCTCCTCATAGTCACCTATTGCAAATTTCCTTCCTGTAGCCTTCCACAACTTCCCCTGTTGTTTCAGTCATGGCTTCCAATGATAGGATACCATCACGAAATCCTCAATTAGCTTTCCATCCTTACCAAATCTTAATAGTAAAATAGATTAAGGAAGCATCATGTCCAGCTCCATACTAACATAAATCACAGCAAAACCAATTATTTTCCAGTTAATTGTAGTCTCATCTATATATAAGGGTTTCCTAATGTAGCTAGAATGCTTAGCCCCTTAGTTGATTAATACTCCAATGGTATGTTATGTATGTTCACCTATGGAGGTATGTTCTCATTCTTTATCTTTTCTAAGATGATTTCTAGCCTCTATACTTGTAAGAATAAGGGGAAATTGTATATATACCATGGACTAGCCTCTACCATTTCTCTAGCTTCAACTTCTATCATGAACCTAAACAAAACATGGTTGCCTTTTGAAATCAATGCCTCTTGCAGTCCCTTACTCTCCCACACCTTCTATACCAAACTATTGGTTACTTAGAAGGGAGGTCTTCGATTGAGGGAGAAGCCAACTAATGTGGTGTCTCAGTCTTTGCTTCCTTCCTCAAGACTTTCAAATCTGGTATTATAATGGTTCTACCTTTTCAGGTACTTCAGGGGTAGTAATGTATAGTATTTGACATTTCCTGTACAACGTTTCTCCTATTGATAGGCATATCAGCTAGCTAAGAGCTTTATGGACCTTGATTCTCCACTATTTTCTTATCTAAGGCCTCTCTCATCCTTGTCACAACTGCAAGAAAGGGTGAAAAGGTAATTGGATCAAGCATCTTTAAACTTATCTGTGTACTTCTAACTGCCATAACACAAGAGAAGGGGGAAAAAAGCAATATGGGATATGTAAATGTTTAAATGTCTATTACTAAAAAAGAAATGAACAAAGGGAAAGAAGATATTTGGTGATAATTTTCTAAAGTACCCTTAAGTAGTTTTAATTACCAAAATAAAAGATAGTCAAGTGAAACATCAAAAAGGAGGGGAAGGTTAAGTAAGGTAATAAGAGGTTGAGAGAGGAGGAATAAGATAAATAAAGCACTAAATAGCAAAAAGGTAATAACAGACAAAACAAATAATCATTATTATGTCCTCTATAGAAGGATGTCCAAAACAAATTGGAGGCATAAAGAGTAAGACATCTTTGTGACAATGAGCCCCTAAAATATTTTATATTCTTAGAGAGTTTCTTAGCAACATTGCAACATTACAACTTTGTTAATTAAAAGGGGGATATAAGACTAGTTAATTAAGTTACAAATAGTTTAGTTAGTTGTAAATAAGTGGGAAGTTTGACTAAGGTAATTAGTTTAGTCAGTGGCATCTGTATAATTTTTTTTTACAAAGTTATACTTTTGCAATAAAATTATAAGAAAGTTTCTCAAAAATCATGGAAAAGTTGTCCCAAATGAATGGTGTACAAGTAATCAATCCCTAGCTTAATTTGGAAGGTAAAAATATCATTGAAAGTTTTCACTTTTCACAGCCATTGAATGGATTGACTTTTAGCAAGATAACCAAAATGTGTTAAAAAGTAATAATCTGTTACATCTTAAACTTATGAGGATTCCCATCGTAGTAAGTAGTGCTCATCATAATAAGTTGTATCTATATTGAATATGCATCTTCTCTTTACCAAATATTTAAGAACTGTTGATAAATCATAATCTCTTTTAAAGAAACAAGCAAGATTTACTAAACTCCTTTTCCTTATTCCTATTTTACTAGCATAAACAGGTCACTCATCCAAAGCACCAAACATGAAATAAAAAGATAAAAAGATCCCCTATTTCAAAAGATTAAATAGAGACAAGGACTCTTCTTGGAATTAATTGAATTAGGCTTTCAAAGGTGAATCAGAAACACATAAGCACTATTTAAATTTATTTAAACTACAATTCAAACACAATGACCATTAGAATGTAGATACTTTTACTTCTTGCAAACCTCTGCATTGGTACTTCCTAAAAGTTTCTTTCCTTTTCTTTTATTTTGGTCTTTCTAGTGGGTTTGTTGTTGGTTTATGCCCTACAGCCAATAGATTAGTTTTATTTTAGTAAGAAAATAATTTAAAGATATTCTTTATCTTGTACATATTTAAATGTATATGATAAAGCTCATAGGATAATTATACATTGCAAATGAAATTATGATAATTATGAGATTCATATTGCATTTATGTGTTATCCTTAAATTGTTCCAAATCATTTTTTTATTAAGATTAGACATTAATAGAATAGAAAAAAACTATCACATATTATGTTTTTACTTATAAAGAAAATAGTCAATCTCATAGATTAAATTACAGAGATATTTAAACAAGTGTGTGGGTGCTTATTAGAGAACAAGTTCTATGATAAATCCATTTGGAACATTACTTATATGTCTATGAAAAATCTTATATGATGATTGTATAAGTGATCCTTTGACTTGAGGTCTCCAAAGTTATCTTGTATAAGGATTGTTATGTTTTAATACTTATGATCTATTCTAATCACATATAGCTTATTTGGTAGTCACACTACAAGAAATTGTATTTTTTAGTGAAAATAAAAGTTGTCACTAAAAGCAGTAATGTTAGTCACTATTATTAATAGTGTCCAATTTTTAAAATCATCACCTATCATCACAAATACCTCTGTCACTAATGAAATAGTGACTAATTTAAGATATGGTCACAATTATGCAACACTTTTGTGACACAAATACTGACACTAAAACTTGTGAAATTTGTGACAAAAATATATGATCACAATAACTTTATATGTTTGTGACAAGTTTATCGTCACAAATAATATAAAGTAGTGACGAATTAAGCCGCAATAGTTCTCCATCTTATTGTGACAAAATTGCCGACACTAAAACCTATCAAATGTGTGAGAACACCATATGGTCACAACAAATGTACTTATTTATAACAAATTTGTTGACACAAATAATATAAAATAGTGACGAATAAAGTTGTAACCATACTTCATTATATTGTGACAAAAGTGCCGACATTAAAATCTATGGAATGTGTGACAATACTATATGGTCACAGCAACTTTACATATTTATGACAAATTTTTTGACACAAATAATATAAAGTAGTGACAAATAAAGTCATAACAGTACTTCATTTTATTGTTACAACATTATCTCCACTAAAATAATTATAAACACTGACAAAAAATTTGTCACTAATAATTTTTTATCAGCGTCCATTGCTTTTTGGTTACTGATATTTTAATAAAAAAGTGTGAACATCATTTCGTCACAAAATTGAAAATTGGTTCTTACAAAAAGTATTATCACTAACTATGTTTATTATTCGGTGCCTACCATGCCTAACAGAGCCAAGCCATTCCTACTTATAAAAAGGCAGGAGTAGCATGAAGAGGAGAAGCAAGCAAGAGGAAAACATAAGAGAGAAAAGAGAGAGTGAGGTGAGAGAGAAAAGAGAGAGAAAGAGAGATATAAAAATATTATGTATATTTTTTGGTCTAGTTTTTCCTTGTAATTCTCCAATTTTCTTAGTATTAAAAGTCTTCTATTCTTGCCTGTGGTTTTTACCCTAATTTGGATTTTTCCACGTAAAATCTGTGTGTTCATTACTATTCCCCTCAGTTCTATTTAGTTGCGAACCTGCTCTAATTTGGTCTATTTTCACAACAATTGGTATCAGAGCGAAGTCAAAAAATTATGACGAATTTTTTGGCGTAATCCGTTCGGAGTTCCGGTGAACACAGTGAAAGTTGATGAATAGTAACTTCAAAGGTGACAACTATTCATTCATTTAATTTTGCATTATACTGTGTAGTTACTGTAATTCAAGTATACAGTACTATTTATACATACGGTACTATTCATACATAGGGTACTATTCACGTGTACGTTACTATTCATGTATACGGTACTATTCATACATATGGTACTATTTACGTGAAATAGTGGGAGCTAAATTCTGTTCGTAATAGAAGCAATGTCAGCAAAAACTGAGATTGAGAAGTTCAATGGGAGTAATTTCTCATTGTGGAAGTTGAAAATAAAGGCAATCTTGAGGAAAGATAATTGTCTGGTGGCCATTAACGAATGGCTAGTTGGAGTCATAGATGAAAAATGGAACGAGATGGATGGGAATGTTGTAGCTAATCTTCACCTAGCTTTAGCTGATGGAGTATTATCCAGCATAGAAGAAAAGAAGACTGTGAAGGAAATATGGGATCACCTTACAAAATTGTACGAGGCCAAATCACTCCGCAACAAAATTTTTCTAAAGAGGAAACTATACACTTTACACATGGCGGAATCCACTTCGGTGACGGAGCACTTAAATACTTTAAATACTCTATTTTCCCTACTCACATCATTGGGGCACACAACAGAGATAAGTGAACGTGCAGAACTTTTTCTCCAAAGTCTACCAAATTCGTATGATCAACTCATTATCAATTTAACAAACAATACAGACCCTCTAGTCTTCGACAATATTGCAGTTGCTATTCTAGAAGAAAAGAGTCGACACAAAAGTAAGGAAGACAGGCTAGTAACTTCACAACAAGTGGAGGCCTTGGTGATGACGAGAGGAAGGTCAATGGAACGTGGCTCAAGTGGGAGTCATAGTCATGGTAAATCAAAATCTAGGAAAAAAAAGAATTTCAAGTGCTACAATTATGGCAAGAAAGGACACCTACAGAAGGATTGTTAGAATCTGAATAAGAAAGATTCTATTCCTTAAGGAAATGCGGCAAATACTTCAGATGATGGAGGTGCAATGGTCTATGAAGCAGCAACGACTATAGGAGGTAAGAGAAGATTTCTTGATGTGTGGCTTCTCGATTCAGCAGCTACTTTTCATATGACCTCTCGAAGAGAATGATTCTATCAGTATGAATCCATCTCTGAGGGATCTGTGTATAACTATAATGATCAAACTCTAAAGATTGTTGGTATCGGCACCATCAACCTAAAACTGTATGATGGGACAACTCAGACTATTGAAAAAGTGCGACATGTGGAGGGCCTGAAGAAGAATTTATTATCTGTAGGATAACTGGATGATCTCGGTTTCAAATTTGAGATTCAAAACAAGAATTTGTTTCAAATCTGTACATACTGAAGGGAGTAACTTTGCAAGAAGGAGAGGCATCCGTTGAAGTGACTAGTCTAGACCACAAATCTGCAATGACGTGACATAAGAAGCTTGGACATATTTCAGAACAGGGAATGAAAATACTTGCAGAGAAGAATCTACTTCCAGGACTCACAAAGGTAACACTACCCTTCTGTGAGCATTGCATTGTGAGTAAGCAACATCGATTGAAGTTCAACACATCAAAGTTCAGAAGTAAAGAGATTCTAGAATTGATTCACTCTAATGTATAGCAAACACCAGTTACGTCCCTAGGAGGAGCATATTTCTTTGTATCATTCATTGGTGATTATTTAGGGAGATGTTGGGTGTTTCCTATCAAGAGAAAGGCAGATGTGTTTCTAACTTTCAAATCTTGCAAAGCATGGGTATAACTCGAATCTGGTAAGAAGATCAAGTGTTTGCGCTTAGATAATGGAGGTGAATATATTGGGAAAGAATTTGATGAATTCTGCAAGCAAGAAGTAATCAAAAGGCAGTTCACTACGGCATACACTCCTCAACAAAATGGAGTAGCAAAGCGGATGAACAGAACTCTGTTGGAAAGAACTAAAGCTATGTTGAGAACTGCAAGCTTAGATAAGAAATTCTGGGCAGAAGTAGTCAATCCTGCCTGTTATGTGGTGAATCGAGCTCCATCAACTACAATTGAGTTGAAGACACCGATGGAGATGTGGACTGGTAAACCAGCGGATTATTTCAACCTCCATATATTTGGAAGTCTGGCCTATGTGATGTTCAACGCCCAAGAAACTATAAAGTTATATCCAAAATCTAAAAGATGCATTTTCTTAGGGTATGCTGAAGGTGTGAAGGGGTATCGTTTGTGGGATCCCACTGCCCACAAGATTGTTATCAACAGAGATGTTATCGTCATGGAAGATAAGGATCAAGAGCAAGCAAAATGTTGGCACTGTACAAAAGAATCCAAAAACTACAACTGTACAAGTGGATAGGGAAGTTGATCACAATGATTCTTCTAAAGTTGCACCAGAGCACGAGGAGCAAGAACCAGGTGAATATGATGTTCAAGATACTCAGAGATCAACTCGCATAAGAAGAGCACCAAGCTGGCACCCAGATTATATTATGGAGAGCAATATTGTGTACTGTCTTTTAACTGAGGATGGAGAGCCGTCAACTCTTCGAGAAGCAATGACTAGTTCAGACGCATATCAGTGGATGCCAGCAATGCAGGAAGAAATTGAAGCTCTGTAAAAGAATAAGACATGGTAGTTGGTATCAC
>JAOSBK010000004.1:15896385-15908938 GCA_027568895.1 Erythroxylum shatona
ACACAGTAATTATTCCAAGGATTTTATCTTTACGAATAATAATTAAATAATTAACAAATTCATAAAGATAAAGAATGTCTTTAATTAATTAATAACAATGTCATACAAATATTTACAATCAAAATAAATTGACTGGAAGGGCATAAACTAACATAAACAACTTTTCACTATGATTTAAATCTTTCTTTCAAATCATATTTCAGTATATTATATTACACACTCTTTTATTTATTTTAAACAATAATTTTTTAATATTATATTTATTTACATTTTATTTTATTAAAAATTATATTTTAAAACAAAGAATTGTTATAAAGAAAATGAGAGATACTTGTAACGAAACATATATCAAAAGTACGAAAATATACAAACACGTACGCCTCTGTTTTATTTTCTAGTTTGCTATAATTGGCATTGGATCCCAACATCGAATTCTGTTCAATTGATTCACTGGTTTTATTTTTATGTTCAATGTATACATTTCTTACAAAATGACTTTGATTGATTTATTTTGATTGGCTTCTTTTTACTAATAGACTGACAATTGAGAAGACATTTATTACCAAAGCTCCGAACAAATAGTTTTAATCAGAATAAAGATAATCAATATAGTGAAATGAGGATGTTTGATAAGAACTGAATTATATGTATGAAATTTACTAATTATCTTATGAAAAGAATGTTAATTCTCAGTAGATCCAACCTTTTTAATAACTAATAACTTAATGACAACAGTGTTGTTTTAAAACCGACAGAATTAAATTAAATGGTTGAAAGAGAACCAGATAGGAAATTGACATGCATGAACTTAATTAACTAAACTAAATTTCACATTGTAAGAGTCATAACAAGTAAGCTGTCTCGCAGCATTAATTAACTAAACTAAATTTCACATTGTAAGAGTCATAACAAGTAAGCTGTCTCGCAGCATTAACGAGAAGAAATGAATGGTACGTATTGAATATAACTGAATTTTTTTTTGGTATACATTATTTTACAACTGCAATCCGCAAAGAGATTAATCAACTTACTAAAAACTAAAAGAGAAAAAAAGGCTGGCGTGAAACCTGTTATATCCGACATGTCTAGGTCCAAGTGATTTGATCGAGTAGAAATTTTATATCTGAAGATAACTTGGGATTAGGAAAGATCAGAAGTGATGACCTCTCTCTCTCTCTCCCCCACTTTTCTTTTTTATGAAAAATGCGTGTATCCTCAAGCAAAGTGCTGGCATAAAACCAAATCGTCTGGAAATCGTCTGATGAGTGGTTCGACCTAACTTGAGTACTCTTTCGTTTACTTTTGTAATTCTTAGTAATGAGCTTGTACCCATTTAAACAGACACAATGTCCCCTTGATTGAATGCACAGGGCTACACCATGAATAACCAGTAGAGTTCACAATGTTTACCCAACCATTTAATAAAGCAATATAGAATCACCCATGCACCCATACAAGATAAGTTTTAACCGTAAATATATGTAAGCACACTATTTTACTCTTGTTTCTTTTAGAGCATTAAAAGTTCTCCTCCACTTGAAAACAGTTTGCCAAACGCATTCTTTGCCTAATAAACGGTTAGATTTCAATAGTTTTTGCTTGATTATTATGTTACTTTATATTGTAAACCTCTACTTTAGATTTACTTTATATTGTAAATCTCAATTTTAATCTCAATTATAATTGAGATTAAAAAATCAAGTCATCTTGCTTCTGTTTGTACACTTCGTGTGGTTGTCTCAAATACTATTTAATCTATTTTTATATTTAGACAGGTGTAGGCTATAGGGCAACACTAGTCAGTTTCTACAATCAATTCACCTTATAATTAATGTTATTAAATTTCAGAATAGATAAAATTAATTTGTAATTTAAGTAAATAGAAATGGAGAAGAAAAATATTTCCAATCAATTCTTAAAAATAAATCGAAATTAAAATAATCTAATTAACAAAGATAAATCTGATGAGTTTTAAATGATTTAACAAAAAGTTTTAAGTGATTTTACACAATTAAACAAATAAATAAAAATACACCTAATTAATTTAAACATATATAAAGTTAATCACGCCTATATGATAAAGTAACGTAATTATTAGGACAAAGCTAAATAAAAAGATGTCTTATTGTATTACAAAATAGAACCAAACCGCTGGACGAATTCTTGGCATATATGTTATAAAGCATCAAACCCCTGAACCAGGTGGTGATTGTAAGTGGAGAAGCTGTGTATATCAGATGCTGCACCATTGGCTTGCACTTTCCTAGAAACGCAGTATTCTAGTATTTTGAAATATAATAATATATGAAGAAGATAGATTAGCTAACACAGGCGGTATACATATATATATAATAGATTATACAATCTTAGTCAAGCTGCGTTGGATTAAAAAAAATCTCTGTGTTCTTCGAGCCCATGACCACAGGATAAATTTTCATATTAGAACCATTCTAGTCAAGCAGAAGCCTGTAACCACTTTCCTTTCATACTTGCATCTTTGGCTGTTTGGCAGATTGTTACAAAGAGAAAAAGTTAAGGGATTGAAGCTTCTTTGTTGGACTCCATTAGTTTCCCATTAAACCATTAATTAAATGGGGGATGAGTGATGATTAGTTGAATGTGACTTCAAAAGTGCTGTCTCAAGAAAGTGAACGCTAACTTGAAAAGAAAAAGAATCAAAGCAAGAACCCGACTTTTCTAAGCATAAGCTATAAAAGCTGAAAGAGATCAATTAGAAGATTAAGAAAGGTTGTGTCCTATTCCTATGTACTCTTTCGCAACAGTCTCTTCTTAGAGGAGAGCATGATAGGTTTCCTAGAGCCACGACAAACACATATATTTAAACTGATTAAAGCAGGGGGGGCTCGGACAAAATCATCCACCTAGTAAATTATCTTGTTCATTCAGAGTATCATTACCAGATCAATACAAAATTGAAGCTGGGTTTCGAAAGGGTTTGCTTTTCCAGTGTCGAGATTAAATTGCTGTAATTGTTATGTTGTGTGACACATCTAGCTGAGCGATCATGTACGAGGAATATATATATGTCTATATATATGCTTGGTGTTGGTGATGGGATGCTGTGTCGGATTTTATTTTAACAATTGGAATCAAACAAAAGAAGACGAAAGGACACAATTTCGGAAGTCGTGTCACCCTGGGTTTGACTAGAGAATTTGCACCGCACGTGTAATCTTAGCCATTCGATTATGGGACGGCTTACGCATCTAATGGAAGAGTATTATGTCTTTATAATTTATATGCAACTGCCTTTTAAATGAAGAGTTCGCATTCCCGTCCTTTGATGCTCAAAACTTTCGATGTTCTAATTACCATAATTTTCTTAGTGATGCTACATCGGCTTCATTGAATTCTCGAAAAGTCACGCGATGAGCTGCACATATAAAATCAAGAAAATTATTTTAACGACTGATTAATGCATTTTATTTATTTTATAAATTTAAAATTTTAAGTTTAAGACAAATTATTTATATTTAATTACTAAATCAATTTACATGTTATATGTAGCTATACGAGTGAAGAGCAATCAAAGTGAATTAAATTTACAATGTTTGGGGTCAAATTATTGTTTTATATCCTACAGCCAATCGTTTTGGTTGTAGTTTAGTGATACAGCCAATCGTTTTGGTTGTAGTTTAGTGATAAATTATTTAAAAGCATTCTTTATTATGTACATGTTTAGATGTATATGATAAAATTCATAGGATAATTATATATTGCAGATGAAATTATAATTATGAGATTCATATTATATTTAAGATTGGACATTAATAGAATGTAAAAAGACTAGTACATGTTTTATTTTTTTCTTATGAAAGAAGTAGTCGACCTCATAAGCTAAAGTATAGAAATAATTAAATAAACATGTGGGTGCTTGCTAGAGAATAAGTTCACTAAACAGATACGATATGAGAAATCCTTTTGGAACATTACTTTTATATCTATGAAATTCTTATTGTGATGATTGTATAAGTAATTCTTTAACTTGAGGTCGTCCGAGTTATCTTGTATGTGGGTTGTTATGTTTTAATACTACTTATGATCTATTTAATCATAGGTCGTTTAATTGGTAGTCATTGGATGTAGCATGAACTATATGGAGATAGTTGAGTGATCAAGATAGGATTCATTACCCTAAAATAATTAGGGAGAATGTTTCGTTGTTCTCGATTAGTATTAATTCAAGAAACCCTTGGCCAAGGTGAAATGATGTTTTGTAAATAATTTACAAATGTCATTAATTGAATTGATAGCTAATGGCGAAGAACTAATATGATTAGACTCAAAATAAAGTAGACATTAATTTCATGTTCTATGTCTAATCGGAACATTGTATGATAAAATGATTGAATTATACAAAAAGATTATGCATAGAAAGGTTAGTCAAAACCACTTTGACATTCTTAAATATTTGGGTGATCATGATGCATTGCTAGACGCTAATCTTGATCTATGATTATAAATTGTTTAATTAGAAAATTAAAGATAAACTAAAAGGAGTTTTAATTTATCTAATTTTAATTATGAATTAAAATTATATTTTATAATCATTGCCAACATATTTGGGAACCTAATGAGTCTCACATATAGAATGAGTTGAAGAGAGCAAAGTTAATTTAATCAAGTTGGATTTGATTTTAAAGTTTGAGAAACTTTATTGTTAAATATGAGATATTTAATAAATAAGGATCAATATAAGATATTGAATCTTATATGAGCATAATTTATATATAATTATAATTATTTGCAATTCTAATTAAAGTTAATTGAAATTAGAATTTTATTTCAATTAAATTATTAAAATATCCAAAGCTTATTATAAATAGGCTTAAGTTCTATGGAACTAGCATTCTTGCTTAACCCTCTCTGTAAGAGTAGAGTTACAGAGTTTTCTCAACTCATTCTGTTGATACTCTTAGAGGCTGGACATTTGTGCGGCTACGGTGGTTGAAACAAATCAGTTTAGGGAATGGTTCGAGAGATACGACAAAATAAAGATCAAGTTTTAGAATAAGTTACAGATTAAATTTCCGCTTTATTATAATTTGTGTTGATCAATTTATAGAATTAAATAGATCTTGATTTTTGGGAAATCAAAAGTCACGAAAAAGTTTCGTGATTATTCTGCGACGGTGGAAATTGGATCTCAACCTGGTTTTCTAATAGAAGCAAGCCTCAATAAACAACGTTCAACAATCAGTATATTGACACCACGAGTAGAGCGGCTTCTTTGTCAAATTTATAATCGTGACAAGAACTTATCTAACTCGAAATGGGTAATTGAAATTAGTTAGCAACTCAGTCATGATCCTTATGCTAATATATATACCTCTTTTATTAGAGTTTATTATCAATTAATAAGATGAAAACTATTTTGCATCATAAATTGTTTGTTGTGCACATATATAATCACACAAGAGAACAAAGAATATAACAAAACAAAAATAAAATTTAAATTTAAGTCAAAATGATTTGATTTAATTCAAATTAAATTAAGTCTTTCAAATTTAAATTTGATTTGATTTAGAGTCAACTTGTTTTAAATAAAATAATATCATTTTAGTTAAAAACTAAAGAATCAATTAAAATGTTGAGTGGTTCGATTAAAGCATTCTCATTTGATACATTACCTGTCTTTCTGTTGAGTCCATGCACGGTTTCACGTACACACATACAGAAGATAAGCAACGTCGAAGAGTTGTTAACAGAGTCGTAACAAACTAGTTTATTTTAAAAGTTTCAAATAATTTCATTTCCCGCTCTTTGTAAGGTTTCAGCAGCTATATGTATAAGCTCTCTGTTTCAACATTATTAAGACGTAATAAAATAAGAGTTACGCTCTTCTCAATATTCTTCTGTTTTCTTCATGGTATCAGAGCTAGTGCATATGCGTGTCGTCTAAAGTAAGATATGGTCCGGAGGAGTTATCTTCACGCTTTACAGACACAAGAAGCAGAAGGGTCCAGATCAAACGAAGAGGAAAGGGACAGAAATATGGATCAAAGATCAGATCCATATGTGGATAACGTTAGCCGAGGGATCTCACAACACAGTCGTGAGTTCGCAAATAGTGACAATCCAGGTTTGATTCTCGTAAGCTCAGTATTAACCGGGAGGAATTTTATTTCATGGAAACGGTCTATGTTGTTGGCGTTAAGTGCCAAAAGGAAAACCAGTTTTATTTTAAAAGATGAAGCACCAGATGTTAACTCCGAAGAATATGTGCAGTGGAAAGAATCTGACGACCTGGTTTTCTCCTGGATTATAAATTCTTTGTCAAGGGAATTAGCAGACGTTTTTTTATTTGCTCCATCATCTAGGGAGCTATGGAAAGAAATTGAGCAGCGGTATGGAGAAAGCAATGGTCCACTCATATTTCATCTCCGTAGAGAAATATGTTCGTCACGACAGGGAAGCCTGTCCATAGTGGAGTTTTTTAACAAAATAAAAAGAATGTGGGACGAGTATGCTGTGTTGAAACCTATGACTGTATGCAGATGCGGAGGATCCCGAACTATAGCGCAAGAGTTTTGTCAGGAGGAGCAACTCATGCAGTTTCTTTCAGGATTGAATGCAGAATTTGATCATGTTCGAGATCAAATTTTACTTATGGATCCTCTTCCATCTGTAAACAAAGCTTATTCGATGCTTCTCAAAATTGAAAAACAGAGAGATGTAGTGTTGGATACACAAAATGACTTTGCTAACTCTGCTGCTTTTAACAGATTCCAGAATAATCGTCTTGACAGTAGCAGTACGAAGAACAATGACAAAGTAATTAAGACCAAAGAGGATAAATATTGCACGTTTTGTAAAAAGGGTGGACACGACAGATCTGGTTGTTTCAAGTTGAATGGCTATCCTGACTGGTATAAAGGCAGGAAGTTCACCAACAAGTCCAGAAAATTTGCAGCTCAAGCCAACATGACTCATGAGGCACAAACACCACTGGAAGCATCCGACTCAGAGTCATACACCGAGCAAGTTTGTAACACGGATATACAGATGATGATTCATAGGGAGGTTCAGAAAATTCTGAAAGGGAAAATAACACAGGAAGGAGGTTCAAGTGGTGCAGAGTTTACGGCATTTGCAGGAGCATGTGCAGGTAAATCCCATTTTCAATCTGATTATATCAGCTTCGAACCATGGATTATAGATTCAGGGGCAACAACGCATATGAGTAATTCTCTATCTCATATGACGAATATCACAAAATTACATTGTCCTAAGAGTGTGTACTTACCAGATGGGTCGATTAAAGCTGTGTCCTACGTTGGAGATGTGCGGTTTAGTCCAGATTTCCAGCTAACGCAAGTCCTTTATGTGCCACAATTTAAGCACAATTTGTTATCAGTTAGCAAAGTGCTCAAGGATCAATGCTTGCATGTTTCTTTCTTGTCTAAGCACTGTGTTTTGCAGGACCAGAAATGTGAAAGGGTAGTAGCAGTTGGGGGTTTGCTCAATGGATTGTATTGCCTCGATCAGTCATCTTTTGATTCATCTACCTTGCAACAATTTAACAGCAGTCATTATTCAGTTTTTTCTGTAAGTAATAATCTGGACGGTAGCTTTGAGCTTTGGCACAAACGCCTAGGACATATGTCCACAAAAAAAATGCAGTATGTGTACAAGTTTCAGAATTTGGATCAGTTGGGTGCTTGTGATATTTGCCACAAGGCAAAACAAACACGAAAACCTTTTTGTAATAGCAAAATACAATCACAAAAATCTTTTGAATTGTTACATATTGATTGTTGGGGACCGTACAAAAAGAAATCTCTAACTGGTGATCGTTATATGCTAACTGTTGTGGATGATTTTACAAGAGCAGTATGGACAATTCTTTTTCGAAGCAAAGATCAGGTTGTTCAGTTAGTCGAAGATTTTTTTAAAATGATCCAAACACAATTTGCTACACATGTGAAGATGATTCGGACTGACAATGGAACAGAGTTCACTGGACATAACATGAAACTTTTCTTACGTAATCATGGAGTGCTCCATCAGAAATCATGTCCGTATACCCCTCAGCAAAATGGGGTTGTCGAAAGACGGCATAGATTACTCCTCACCACTGCTAGAGCTTTATTAAAGCAAGCTAATTTGCCTACAAAATTCTGGGGAGAAGCCTTACTTCATGCCACTCGGTTGCTTAATATTTCTCCAACTAAGGTATTAAACTGGAGAAGTCCATATCAGGTTTTGTATAACAGAGTTCCTGATTATGATCAGTTCAAAGTTTTCGGTTGTCTGGGATATATGTCAAACACTAATCCATGTAAAGACAAGTTTGATAACAGGTCTTTTCCTGGAATCTACTTAGGTGGATCTTCTGGACAGAAGGGATGGAAGATGTACAATCTGGACACACACCAGTTCAGTGTGTCGCGCGATGTAACATTTTATGAGGATACGTATCCTTATCAGCCTGGTTATTCTTCTCGTCTACAGGAGAATGATTTCCAGCCCAACAATGTTTTGCCAAACTACCTTACTGATGATCCATTGCCAAAGATTGTACGTACAGAACCCACAGGAGATTTTACTTGTCTTGACTTATCAGTGCCGACGTCATCACATCAAAATCCTCCAACTACTGAACCTAGTGAGTCTTCAGCTGAGCGACCATCGACACAACAGCTTCTCGCTAAAAATGATGTACGAAGATATTCTATCAGGGCAAGAAAACAATCGACCTGGTTGTCTGATTTTGTCGTTAACCAGACTAGTGTTAACGCTCCCACAGCTATTTTTCAATACACGGAGGATCATTCAGCTTTCCTTGCCAACATCGAGAAGGTTCGTGAGCCGCGCACTTATCATGTAGCGCGGGCTGACCCAAAATGGGTTAAAACGATGCAAGAAGAATTGGAGGCTTTGGAAAAAAACCAAACTTGGCAGCTGGTTTCTTTACCAGAGGGAAAGCATGCGATAACATCCAAATGGGTGTTTCGGGTGAGATATGCTCCTGATGGTTCTGTCTCCCGTTATAAAGCCAGGTTAGTAGCTCGGGGCTTTGATCAAGAATTTGGCATCGATTATCATGACAGTTTCTCACCCGTTACGAAGGTAGTCACTGTTCGAGTGTTCTTAGCAATAGTAGCAGCCAAATGTTGGCCATTGCATCAGATTGACATAAACAATGCTTACTTGCATGGGACACTTGATGAAGACATCTATATGCTTCCTCCAGATGGCTACGCTACAGCTCAAAAGGATCAGGTATGTAAACTATCCAAATCTTTATACGGTTTGAAGCAAGCGGGACGACAGTGGAATAAAGTTTTCACGGATAAACTCATTCAGCTGGGTTTTGTCAAGTCAATTCATGATTATTGTCTTTTTACCAAAACAACGCCAACAGATTTCTTAGCCCTTATTGTATATGTTGACGACATCCTCATTACGGGCACCTCAATTTCACTAATTCAGAGCGTGAAGCAATCGTTGAATGATTGTTTCACTATTAAAGACATGGGTGAGGCGAAGTTTTTTCTTGGAATTGAATTAGCCCGATCGCGACAGGGGATGTTAATTTCACAGACCAAGTACATACGAGACTTGGTTCAAACAGCAGGTCTATCACACGCTCAACCCACGGTTAACCCCTTTCCTTCAGGAGTGCAATTGTCAGCAGATTCTGAAGCATATTCCAACCCCGAGCGTTATCGCAGTTTGGTGGGTAAATTGTTATATCTCGGCTTCACCAGACCTGATGTTTCGTTCGTAACCCAGCAATTAAGTCAATATATGTCAGCTCCCACAAAGCTCCAGATGAATACCGCGTTGCATGTTGTTAAATATCTGAAGGGCACCGATAAGATGGGTTTGTTTTACCCAACTGACAACACCTTTGATTTACGAGCATACTGCGACTCTGATTGGGGAAGTTGCAAAATCACAAGAAGATCGGTCACGGGATATTGTGTTTTTCTTGGACATTCTTTGATTTCATGGAAATCAAAGAAACAGAACACCGTCAGCAAAAGCTCAGCAGAGGCAGAGTATCGTGCGATGGCCACCACGTCTTGCGAACTAAAATGGTTAACCTACCTTCTCGATGAATTCAAGATCAAGCCAAGCTTGCCCATACCCCTGTTTTGTGATAACCAAGCTGCCATCCACATTGCCGCCAATCCAGTATTTCATGAACGAATGAAACATGTTGATATAAATTGTCATATTGTTAGAGAACATCTGATTTCTGGTTTTATCAGTACGCCTTACACTTCTTCCGATAGTCAACTCGCTGATCTTCTCACCAAGTCATTAACTTCTGCACAGATGCATTACGCTTTAGCCAAGATGAAGTTGCTTCACTGTACTTCATCTTGAGGAGGGGGTGTTGAGTCCATGCACGGTTTCACGTACACACATACAGAAGATAAGCAACGTCGAAGAGTTGTTAACAGAGTCGTAACAAACTAGTTTATTTTAAAAGTTTCAAATAATTTCATTTCCCGCTCTTTGTAAGGTTTCAGCAGCTATATGTATAAGCTCTCTGTTTCAACATTATTAAGACGTAATAAAAATAAGAGTTACGCTCTTCTCAATATTCTTCTGTTTTCTTCACTTTCTCAATCGTGAAGAGATGCTAACAATATTTTATCTCCTAGTTTCGACCTTTTATGATTGATAATATATTAATATCAGATCGAGAGAATTAGTCCACAAATTCTTATAAGAAAGTAAGTCGAAACAAAGAAGCAAAGTGAGGATAATAAGTTGAGTTAAATGCTTATAATAATTCTGACTTAATTATCTTTAAAGTACATTAAAATAATATTATTTGATTTTAAAATTATAAATTAAATTAAAAGATACTAATTTTTGAGATTTTAAATTAATTATTAATTATTAAATTTCGGGAAGAGGTGGGGTGCTCCTCGTTCATATTGACTCCATATAACAATTCCAAATATTAAAGGACCATGTAACAGCTAACCTCACAGTAAAATAACCAACACAACTCCTCGATGTCCACCAGGAGATGCCTAGTCCTAAATTTTTGCTCAATTTACTTCCATCAACTCACCAGGGCGCAGGTGAGTTGGTAAGGAGCTCTCCTGACTTAAATGAGATCACGGGTTCGAACCGTCCTCATGTATGTAGCCGTTTAAAACTTGGGGCAGAGCATTGCCTCCCGCAAGGGACCTACTCGGCTCGAACGGGGATTAGTCTGGGTGTGGATGACTTAAAGATGCCTTTTCATAGTTGGAACCCTCCTAGAACACCTCGTGGACAACCAAAAAAAAAACTCTGTCTTTCTCTACCTAACAGTCGAGGTAGGTATGTTCCTGTAGTTATCTTCCTCCAACCATTCAAAATATCTTTATTTTATATTTATAATTTTGTATTTAAAGAAGAAATAAAATTAGAAAAATTACCGTGTACTTATGTAAAAATTCAACGACATAACTCTTCAGAAAATTAATGTTTTTTTTTTCATATAGCTCTTCAAAAAATGTTTTTTCATAATTCACATATATTTTAATTAATTAAAATATAACCAACTAATTAATTAAAATATAATTACATATAATTAAAATGTAATCAATTAAAAGAAGGAAGGAATGACATAAGCAATAATTAATTGTTTATTATTTAATTATTAATTATTGGTATTATTAACAATAAAAAATGCTTTCGTTAATTATTTTTTGATTATTAATTATGATATTATTTATTATTAAATATTTTTATTTTTGTTATTATTGATTATAAATTATTACATGTTTTTATTAATTTTTATTATTAATTAATTGTTTATTATGTAATTAATTATTATTATTATTATTATTATTATTATTATTATTATTATTAACTATAAACTGTTGCATTCACGGTTGTGACTATTATTATTATTATTTACTAAATATTATTAATTAATTACTGATTAATTATTATTTGATTATTAATTATGGTATTATTCATTATTAAATATTATTACTTATTTTTATTTATGTTATTATTAATTATAAATTATTACATGTTATTATTATTATTATTATTATTATTATTATTATTATTATTATTATTATTATTAACTATATACTTGCATACATAAATGTTACTAGATAAGGAGATAATAAAAAAACATAAAGATGTAGGAGAGGAGATGCCCAGTCCTAAATTTTTAACAATTCCAAATATTAAAGGACCATGTAACAGCTAAGCTTACAGTAAAATAACCAACACAGCTCGTTGATGTAGGAGACGAGACGCCTAATCCTAAATTTTTACTCACTTTACTTCCATTAACTCTCTCTTTATCTACCTAACAGTCGTGGTACGTATGTTCCTGTAGTTATTTTCCTCCAACCATTCGAAATATCTTCAAGTCAATGGATTTCTTTCTTAAATAATTCACGAAGTGTTGCGATACTCATCTTCAACAACAATGGCTTCTTACTCTTCTTCTTCTTTGGCCACCCAGTCTCCTCATCCATGGAGGTACGATGTCTTCATAAGCTTCAGGGGTGAAGACACTCGTCGCAGTTTCACCAGCCATCTTTATGATGCTTTGTGC
>JAOSBK010000004.1:15912349-15925779 GCA_027568895.1 Erythroxylum shatona
CTGAACAAACCTGATATGAGAAATCTATTTGGAACATTACTTGTATGTCTATGGAATTCTCATTATGATGATTGTAGAAGTGATCCTTTGACTTGAAGTCATCAAAGTTATCTTGTATGGGGATTGCTATGTTTTGATACTACTGATGATCTATTTAATCATAGGTCGTTTAATCAGTAGTCATTGGACATAGCATGAACTATATGGAGATAGTTGAATGATCAAGATACGATTCATCACCCTAAAGTAATTAGGGAGAATATTTCGTTATTCTTGATTAGTATTTATTCAAGAAATCCTTGCCCAAGGTGAAGTGATGCTTTGTAAATAGTTTACAAATGTCATCAATTAAATCAATAGGTAATGACAGAGAACTAATATGATTAGACTCAAAATAGAGTAGATATTGATTTCATGCTCTATGTCTAATCATAATATTGTATGATGAAAGGATTGAATTATATGAAAAATTATGCACAGAAAGGTTAGTCAAAACCATTTTGACATTCTTAAATATTTGGGTGGTCATAATGCATTGCTAGACGTTAATCTTGATCTATGATTATAAATTGTTTAATTGGAGAATTAAAGATAAATTAAAATAAGTTTTAATTTATCTAATTTTAATTATGAATTAAAATTAGACTTTATAATCATTGTCAACATATTTAGGAACCTAATGGGCTCATGTATAGAATGGGTTGAAGAGAGCAAAGTTAATTTAATCGAGTTAGACCTGATTGTAAAGTTTAAAAAACTTATGATTAAATATGAGATATTTAATAAATAAAGATCAATATGAGATATTAAATCTTATATGGGCATACTTGGTATTTAATCAGAATTATTTGTAATTCTAATTAAAGTTTAACTGATATTAAAATTTAATTTCAATTAAATTACTAAAATGTCCAAAGTTTATTATAAATAGGCTTAAGCTCTATAGAGCTAGCACTTCTTGCTTAACCCTCTCTACAAGAGTTACAGAGTTCTCTCAACCTATTATGTGGATACTATTAGAGATCGAACATTTGTATGGCTATGGTGGTTGAGATGGATTGGTTTTGAAAGCAGTTCGAGGGATACAACAAGATAAAGATCAGAATGAGGTACGAATTAAGTTTTCTTTTTATTATGATTTGTTTTAATCATTTTATAGAATTAAAGAGATCTTAATTTTTGGGTAATCAAAAGTTATGAAAAGTTTCATGATTATTCCGATACAGTCGGGATCAAATCTCAATCTAGTTTTCCAACATAAATATATAGTGTTTCTCTTTCTTTTTTATCCTTTTTAACCCACTCTTTTTTAAGTATTTTTTCTCCATTTACCATGATTTTTTTCTAGCCTGAGTATTTTCTTATTATTTTTCTATATTTCTAAATCTTTGTTGTTGTAACTTTCTCTTTATTATATTCATATTATACTTTAACCTAGTGTCATTAAGGCTAAGTTACCATCTCATTCAAAATTTCTATCTCCTCTTGTAGATAGTATGAATCATGGTTATAGGTAACCTTTTAAGTATCATCAATTTTCTGGTATTCTTAAATGAGAATTTTCTCATTTTTTGTTGTTGTTTTTGTTGAAGAAGTTTTTTTAATTCTTAACCAACTATTAGGTTACCTTTTTTTTAAAAAAAAAATCTTCTAACTATTAGTTGGTTTCTAACCAGGCCGTCCTCTATTGAACCCACTAACTTTCTGTATTCCTCTTATCCCTAATTCTCTCACCATCTCCCTTACCATCAATCTTTTTTTTAATCACTTATACCAACATTTCCAATTAGATAGGTCTCCCCTTTGCTTTGAGCACTCGTCTTGTCCATATTTCCTCTCCTAATACTAAAATATTTATCCTACTCATCGAGGATTTAAGACTTTCAAGCTTATAAAGTATTAAGTTGTAGGAGATTCTCCACCAATTGATAAGCTCTAATGCTTCTTGCCTTCAATTGTGGAAGGTAACAACATTGTTGCATCACCACTAGAAGTCCTAATAGATGGAATAACCAAGTAGGTAACTTCACTAATAAGGTTCTTTATAAATAAAAGACCAGCATTTTCGTTGATAAATACCTTGGCCCAACACAACTGGAAAAGAATAGGACATCTAGAGGTTCTTTAATGGAATATCTATTCCCTTTTAAATTTGATTCAAAAATCAATGCTTAGAGAACTCTTAAAACTAGATCGTGATATGTAAATAATAAGCCTTTTTCTACAAAAATTGAAACTTAGTTTTCAAATGGAGAAATTGAGACATAAGCAAATATTACTATGCATTAATAATCACAATATGTCATTAGAATACTAATTAACTAACGGACTGAGTCATTTAGCAAGCTACATAGATAAAACTATTTTTATAGACAAAGCCTTAATTGATATGAAAAGAATAAACAACATAAGAGTATGTCTAATAGTTGATTTGCAGTAAGAGCTATCTAATTCAATACCTTATGAGATTAATTAGGGATATCATAATGATTGATGGTGTTGGAGTGTGAACTATGTAAATTGCCTAAAATCCCCAGACATATCTAAAGACGCAAACTTACTATAAGTAGAAAAATAAGTCTTTAAAGATCTTTCCAATAGTGGTAATGAATTTACAATAATAGCTAGGAAAATATCCTGAAGAAAGAATAAAGCCAAGAGCTATAGATTTTTAATCCCCTTTTAATGTCATTCTTAGCATAAAATGTAAGAGGATTTAACAATCATAAAAAGGGACATGTTTTATATTAATACTTACTTTCAATAAAAAATATATTAATATGTTTTTTAGAAATCAAGCGTAAGGTTGATCAATGTAAGAATTTGTGATTCTTAGGAAAATAATGATCAATTATCACAATTATCAATACCATTTTAATGATATAATTGTTATAGTTTATGATCCTGGAAAAATTAAGGTAATTCACTCAAACATTACTAATCAAGTAATCCAGTTAGCAGTGAGCTTATTATAGAAAAAATATTTGGTATATGTGACTTTTGTTTATGTAAGGTTTTTTAGAGGATCTCACTTTAGAATTAACTGAGAGTTATTCATGCAAATATAAATGCCCCATGGATGATAATACGATATTTTAACAACACGTTTTTCCTTTTAAAATTAAAGGTAATATTAGGTTAAGGGATTTTAGCAATGGTTTCATAATTTATGCTACACAACTAGAGGTTATAAACTTGAGATTTGAAGCAAATTTTATAATAAAATGGGAGATGGTTTATTAGGAAAAACCTCGATATGACTCTTATTAACAATATATGGCTACTTATGGTATTTGAAAGTAAAATAATCTTCAACACCTGTTAAAGTTCATAATTTAGCAAAGAAATGTCAAAGGAAAGCTACCTTTTGAATTCAACAATTACTTAACTAGCTAGAGGGTTATAAGGAGGTTATGGTTAAAAGAATGGCATCATATAGGGATACAAAGATTTTATATATATGAGGAAAATTTAGATGGTGAAAGAGGAGTTCAAGAAACTGAATTAGAAAAACTATAGCAACATATACCAAGTTCTTTTGGAATACAGATCCATACTTCACCAAAAATAAAATGAACTTTTCTAATTTACAAGGGATATTAATGAGAGAATAGCTCTATAAACTACACTCTTGGTCTAGAAGTGAATAGCTTTCTATTGAAATAAATTTCTCAAGTAGAAAGGATAAATAAAAAATGGATATGAACACTAGTTACTTCCACCAAACCATTATTTCCAAAAGAAACACTAAAAAGATCATATCATTACTTAAAGAGGATGATCAATTGGTTAAGAGGCAAAAATGAATATTACTAGAGGCTCATAATATTTTTACATCACTATTGACGTATGCAGTAACAACTGTTCATCTATTTTTGAATTATAATATTTTATTTATAAGCATATCAGATAAGCAAAAGTTGACCAACTCATTAGGCCATTCAATGCATCAAATGTTGAGAAAGCTCTCTTTAATCTTTATCCAAATAAGGCCCTAAGATCTAATATATTAAAAAATTTTCATAAGCCCTACAACTAAATCAAAACACAATTCACTAATATAATTTTGGAATTCTTTATCAAGGATGAGATGTTAGAGACAGCTAAACAAAACATACATTAGCCTTGTACGAAAGACTTCAAACTCAATTTCATATCTTTTGTTGTATCATCATGTGCAAATTATTGTTAAGCTTCTTGCTTCTAGACACAAGTTAGTGTTAAAATCAATCGTATATCTAAATCAAAAAATGGTGATAATATATTATTGGCTCATGAATTATTTAAAAACTATAATAAGAAATACTCATTCAAGAGTTGTGCAATGAAGATTGGTTTTTATAAAGCATTTGATTCCATCAATTAAAACTCTATCTTGCACTTTATAGAGGCTTTTACTCTTAAGATTTATTGGCTGAAATGAACAGTGTATCTCTACCAGCTCATATAGCATCTTGATAAATCATAATCAACTCACAAAACAAAGGGAGCTAAAGAGTCGAGACAATGTGACCTTATTTCTTCTTTCTTTCTTATGTTATAACTTAAGGTCACAACTAGGTTTATTTACCATAATATAAGCTAGGAGGGAAATTTCAAGTAACAAATGCAAGTAGCTAAATATTTATAATTTATCATTTGCTAATAATCTACTAATTCCCTGTGATGCTGATGTTAGGTCGGTGTGCTCCCTAATAAACTTGCTACAAATTTCCAGTGTATTAGGCCTTTCTATTAATAGAAACAAGAGCCACCTTTTTTAATCTCATTTGCAGCTAGACATTTGACAGGTCAACTCTCTAGTTTTTTAGAGCTCAAGCTCAAATGTTTTTAGGAATACTAGTCACCAACAAGAGGCCAGCTTATAGTGTCTTCTAACCTCTTATAGGAAAAAGTCAAAAGAGAATTAACGTTAGTGCAATAGGAACCTATCTTATGTAGGAAGAGGCCAACTTATTTACTTAATTCTTAATAATATGCATGTATACTAGTCCTCCCATTTAATTCTCCTTAAGAACTTCATCGAAACAATTGAAAGTATAAAGAGAAATTCTTTATAGTTTGATGGCTCTTCAAACAAATTAGCAACAAAAGTCAAACAAATTGAAGAGTGTTTACCTAAAGATGAAGGGGACTTATCATTATC
The DNA here is from genome assembly GCA_027568895.1 of Erythroxylum shatona. Lineage (NCBI taxonomy): Eukaryota > Viridiplantae > Streptophyta > Magnoliopsida > Malpighiales > Erythroxylaceae > Erythroxylum > Erythroxylum shatona. The sequence goes on from JAOSBK010000004.1 coordinate 15,917,496, forward strand.
CCCATTCAAATGATCAATAAGGTGCTGATTGTGAAAAGAAGTTGGACACTCCTTAAAGATAAGTAAGCATTATGGGTAAATGGGATTGATATCCAAGTCAAACCTAAAGTTTACTATGATGCACCTCTTAAAGCTAAGGAAATATATATATAAGGAGATAAAAAGCAAGATTAGAATGACAACTCCATATTGTTATAGGATGACAATTAGGGCCTCTTCATCTAATTAGGGAAATGACAAACTTGAGATATATTGTATCAAACAATGTTATGGTTAAGGACCTAATTAAAAGAAATCTATAGAGATGCAATATCAAGGGATTATCAACCATAATTGATATGCCTAACTACAATCTTAATTCTAGCTTGGAAGACTTTGTATTATAACTAAGACAAAGATCATGAGAGTTCCCTAATAAAGCTTACCATGCTATCTTTAAACCCTATGCTCCTAAATTCAGCTAATATAGGTTAGTCTGGTTCACATAATCACTCTCAAAAGTTTTATTCATTATACGATTAACAATTAAGTACAAGATAAATACAATGAATAGAATAAAGCATATCAAACAATCAAGAGCTTAAAACTATTAAACACCTATTATTCTAATATTAGTATACAATAACTATAAGGTTAAGGATTCAACACTTTCCAACCTCATTTATTAGTAGATTGAATAGCCTGATGTTATAAAATGGAGCAGACAAAGGCATAAACTATATAAGGGTGACTTTTTGAAATTTAAGATTACTTTAGAAAGTGTGGTGTATGTTATTTTCAAAAGAAAAAAACTAAAGGACATTTCAACACAAAGAACTAATAATTCAACAATTCATCCAAGTAGCCATTAGCTAGCTGCAAGAATTGATCATTACTCTCATTGCTTACATGAAATGTAATAAAGGAATGGTTGAAAGATGAAACATCCTCAACCTAACAAGGGAAAAAGTGATGACAAAAATGCATAGGTCCTCATAATCCAATTTGAAGACCAAGAGTGCTTTGCTATTTAATGTTTATCCATCTATTAAAGCAATGGTGCATTTAATATTTAAGGATAATAGGCTTGTGCATTGTCTTTAAGCATTGCCTTAAAACTTAGTTTCATTTGTTTTTTTTGAGCTTTTTGTTATTATATTCCAATTGCTCTATATTAATTCATTCTTTTATCAGTCAAAAAAATCAATTTACATGTTATAAAATACTAAGTTTCCTAACAAACTAAAAATAGTAGTTTTATAGTAATTGTTATGGCACTATGAATTATATCATCTTTTGATGGATAGATATTTTTTTAATCTCAATAATTTTTTTTTGTATAAGTACTAAAAATTAGAATCGTAATGTTAGTATCTTAGGGCTTGTTTGATTCTATTGGAATTTTTTAATTTTATGTTTCATTTTCATGTTTAGTAAAATAACTTGTTTAACTAAGTTTTTCATATATATTTTTAGTTTTTGTTTTTTCCAATTTCTACAACTTATAAAAACGTACAAACTGATTTTCTCTATTTTTTTGTCATAGTCTAATTTATCATTAGCTACATATACAATATTTAATTATTTAATATTAAGTACCACTAATAATTTTAATTAATACAAATTAATTAATTAATTATAACTTTAATATTTAATTAAAGTTTTTAAAAATATTCAAAAAGATAAATATATTTAAATTTGATAATTATTTAATAAATATATTCTAAAATTTAAAATATCTCTAAAAGACATAAATTTTAAGATATTTATTTATAAATAAATTTTCTGGCGCATCACCAGCCGCAACATCATGAAAGCACGACTATGTAATCAGTCACAGAGCTACCTGCACGCGCAAAACGGATATGATTCTAGCTGAGGCTTTCTTTCCCTTGTAAGATTTAATAATTAAAACTTATATTAGTTTATAAATAATTTTAACTCAAAATTTTAATTTCATATTTTATTATTTTTGTTGTTGTTATTAATAAAAATCTAGTTAAATTAACATCAAAAAATAAATATATTTTAATTTTAATTTTAATTTAGAACCAATGTTGATATTGATTGTTCCAAAATGTCCCAATTTATTACAAGATAATGCCTTACATCTTTATCACACATACGTCCAAAATGTCCCAGTTTATTACCATAACGCCTTGACATTCATGTGGTAAATGTCCCAATTTATTATATCATAATGCCTTACATCTTTACTACACAAACATCCAAACGTCCCAGCTTATTACCATAACGCCTTAAATTCCTGTGGTTTAACTGTTATTGTTATTGTACCCCAACGTTTTTATTTTTAGTGTATATATATACATATATATACAACCTATGCATTGCTTTACACCCACTTTTGCTTCTCAATCTGTCGTACTTTCTTTCATTTTTTTTCCATACAACATTCAAGATCTCTTTACACACTCATTCACATTGCAATACAAAATTTGTAAAGCATTGTTCATTTTTGTTCTTTTCAAGCTTCATCAAACACAAGTCTTTATTTTTTGCTTTCAGAGACAATTCCTACTCTATTCTTTGGAGTACACCAAAGTTGGTGGAGATGGCACTAACTCGGAAGTCAGATCTTGTTGTCCTGCTGCACCGTAATGGGAAATTTCTAACTTAGGGCAATAATTCTCACAACACCTTGCATTAAGATAAACTGTTTCAATTTAATTTTTCCTTTTTTTTCACTAACAACCAAAATTAAAAAATAAAAATAAAAATTACAGCAAAAAAATGGGACTAAAATTAAAGAGTCCCCTAACTTCAATATAATTATTATATTTTTACGATTAGCTAATTAAAGCGGGAAGGGCGGGTCCGGTTCATTGTGTACTTCAAGCATCCTGGAGCTCTTTCATGTTTTATAAATAATTGCCATTCTAACGTGCACAAATGGGCCTTCTGCGGAAACACAAAAGTTAATTTACAAAAGAGAAGGCAATTGGGAATAAAGCAAGTTGTGGAGCGTCATAGGGCTAAAGTCCGAGTCAAAGACTCAAAGTCCAACTCCAGACCACGACCCATAAATCCCATGACCACTGGGCTCCAAGCTATTCCTATGAACAACATATTATACAAGTAGGACACCTTCAAATGAACTTTTTTTCTATATAAATGTCTTTTTTTTAAGATGACCATTCGATAACACTTCGAGAGCCAAAAAATGTTATTGTGTTCATATTTATTAAATAAGAAATTTTAATATTATTATTAAATTTGGTTCAAATTAAGATTGTTAAAGATGTTGTGTTTATATGTATATGAACAACGAAATTATATTTACATTGTTTCTTTTTTTTTTCCTTACGTTTTTTAATCATATCAAGTCGGATTTGTTACTTAGAATAACTTGAGACTAACTCAAAATCTGACACGACACTTAATTAGCCAAATTTGCTTAAATTTGTACGATTGCACAAATTTCATAACAACTTCAATTTTAAGAAGCAAAAACGGCAAATTTTTAAAAGCAAAGAACTTGAACTTGTACACATAACACTTAAACGTGTTGTCTCCTGACCGCGTGCTACGAATTGCGGTTTGGAAGGCAAAATCGCCCAAGTTAAGGCTTGAGGGAAGTATCACTGCATTAGAAGTCGAGCATTTCAATACTACATTACTTTAATAATTAAGTGAAAAGAAAGGAATTAGAAGAGAAAGAAAAGAGTAGAAAGATTGAATGTGGTAAAGTTTGAGAGAAAGAAGAACAAAAACCAGGGTTAGGGCTGACAAAAGGAAAACAAAGGAGTGCTCGAGAGACTACTTTGATTTACTCATTTTAATTATAGATTCGCGCCGCTCTGGGGCAATTATGTTTTGCCTTTGAACAATTATGTTGTCAGTCAAAGTAAGCGGCTACTCAAACTTCAATACATCTCATTTATTGCAAAATAGTGAGAAAGAAATGCCAAAAGAGTGGAGGAAGAAGAAGAAGAGGAAGAATTCCGTATGAACCAAGTTCAGGAGCTTATATTCCACAGAATTAATAAATTGCAATAATTTTCAAAGAAATTAAAACGAAAAGTATTCACACCATGTTGAATAGCAGTTTAATGACGCCAGGTTCCTGCGAATAGTCTCAAGCCACAATATATCTGGTCGCATGGCAATGGTAATATTCAAGCTAAGAAAGCATCATGCAATCCTACTACTTCCTCTCTGATAGTCTTAGTGATTGACTGAGAAGAATATTCCATTTTGAAGACTACGAACAATAAAATCATGTATTTTACTTAATATTAATCAAACTGGGTTTCTACACGTGTGTCTAAGCTTCAGTATGCAAATGATGCAATCAAAGAGGGTTTCTACTTCAAGACTTCCAAATGCTAATTAGGATCATTAGGGAAATTGTGTTCATAAGCTTCCGGACTCTACACCAGGCCTTATGCTCAGAAGAAAGATCAATCAACTTTAAGAACTTGTAATCTTCCAAAGAAGAGACGTTCTCAACCATATATATATCACGAGACAGGTTTATGTGTATATGTGTATGTATAGACATAATTAATCTCGAATTTGTTGTTGACCTGATAGTTAACTGAAAACAAGTTTCGTTAAGCAAAGTTCGAGTGTTAGCTTTTCTACATAGAATCAAGTCAGTGCAAAAAGACTAACTAGCAAGTCAAATGAAAAGCTAACACTCGAACTTTGCAGTAAGCAATATACAGTATGGTCCAAGTTTCCATAAAGAAGCATATATACAAGTATTTCAGTGAAGCATTTTGGCAGAGTTTTGTGCTTGAAAGGTATCCCGATGATCACATTCAACGAAGCTAATATCATTGGTTCAGTTGCCGAGATTGAGCTCGAACGTTCTTTGTATATGTTGCAGAGATTAAGATGATATCAAACATGACATTTACCAATATAAATCAGTATCATATTCTTATCCTTCTTCTACCATTGTGTACAATCCTGTACTTGTTAAAACAATTAACAAACATCGGGAAGCAGAATAAAGAAATTTGAAGTGGAGAGGAAGCCTAAAATATTAATCTTGCAGTTGCATGCATCCTGGGGAAGAATAAGAAATGGAAAAGGAATATTTTCTCGGGATTGCTTACAATTTTGTAAATGAAGAACCCCAAATTCCAATGTAAGCATAGACATAATGTTCATAAACAATTAGCCAATCAAGCATCTATTTCTCATAATTTTCTGAAGAGCAAACTGAATGAATCAATGATCCTTAGACCCGAAGCATACTCATCCACGAAGATCATGCTTTTCTCCAATTAGGAAAACAGCAAGACCGTGCAAAAAGTTTGCTGAAAAATAATCGTATGTTTCATCAGGAAATTGAAGACAGTCTACTTCCATCTGGTTGTCGTCCAAGTTTCCACCTTAAAAGCACTTACAGTCTTTACATTGCTAAATCTAGCATGCATACACGATGAGAAATCCGAACAGTAGCATATCTTTTAAGTAAAGTATCTGCTTTAGACCATCTGAGACCTAAGCTATTAAGTATATATATATCGAAAAGGTTGTAGGGAATTGTGATTCATAGTCAAGGTACTTACTAGGTTATTAATCAAACTTAAAATGAGATGAGACTGTAATTCTTATAATAGAATATCTAATATCAGAGATTACACTAGAGAAATGAAAAGGGGGAATTGGGGGTATTAAAGGGATTTGGATTGTCTGACCATAGGTAGGGTTCCTATCTTTTATTTATATCAACAGACGTGCATATTCCATGATACGCAGCAGCAATTCAAAATTGATAGGAGTCGGTCTTCACCGTTTATATAGTTCTCCAGCACCATCATGAAAGTTGGGCATAGCCGAAGGCCACTGAACGGAGATCATCAGCTTCTTGATAAGTGTTATCTGATTGCATGTCAAAAGATGACATGGATTGAGAAGCTTCATCAAAGCTATTGAATGAAGTTGTTGAATTTCCATAGTTTCCAACGGAGTTTGGGTCTAGGAACTCGTTTGCGAAGTAAGGCACGTTACTGTTAGGGTTTGAATAGAATTGAGATTGTGGAACCATGTTTGGATTCTCTGACTGAAACCAGCTATGGAGATCTTGTGGAAAAGAAGGGTTTTTACCATGATAATTATCTCTAGAATTCACTGTACCAGATGCACTGATAAAGTTTTGGGCTGCTTGTTCCTTGAGAGAAGCCAGTTGTGCTTGTAGGTTCACCACCTGCCGGAGGCATTTAATTAGTCACTATATGTGCTTTGCTACAGTAAAGACTTAGGGTTTCAACAACATCATCAACTGGAATTGAAAGGTCAAAGTGTACCAAACCTGCTGCTGGAGGGCAAATATATGGGACACACAGCCATAAATGGGATCCTGAAGCCTGGCTTGAGCTTCATATGAGATTGTAACGGCAGCTTCACAACGATCACTCACAGGTAGGTGAGCAAGCAATTTGGAAACATTACTTGCACCAAAGACTTTGTGAATAGCTGCAAAGTGAGTAGCACCTTGTTCATGGCAGAAATAAGGCGCAAATACACAGCCTTTAACACATTTTCTTCTTAAGAACTTGCAGGCTCCACAAGGAGCACCAGTACCTGTCATCTTAACGATCTTCTTCTGGGGGTTGGGTAGTGCTCTAACTTTGTGTTCTTTTAGGTCTCAGCTTTGTGCAAGCATTATCACCATGCTTATAAACACTTGATGAGGGAGGTGGGTCATAAAATAATCAATACTTAATTGCAATTGGTTCCCTAAATGGGCTACATATTCGATTATTTTTTCGCCTTAAAAAAAAAAAACCATTTTCCATCCTTCCACCAAAAAGCCTCAAATTAGATTCCTTTTAGCATCCTGATACGACAAAACTACTGCGTAGACCAAACCCAATTCTCTTTACTTGATGGTTGGATGTATTATACTTATACCTCCTGAATATTTGATCTTGTAGATCCTAAATTCTGATAACTGCGGTAACATTTCCCAGGTATGTATACTATGATATCTACACACGGGAATTCAAAAGGTGTTCAAATGACCCAATTACAAGTTAACATTAATGCCATTTTCTACTTTGTCGGAGCTAATCATCAAACTGTAAGACCTGTTGTGATAAAAAAATAAATCACTAGAAATGTGTGAACTGCTCCTCTTCTTTTTTTTCCCCCTTCCTTTTTTCCTTTTATGATCTAGTTCTTACTGACCACGAGATAATTAATAGGTCAAATCTTCGCTACACCTAAACATTTGCTCGTGTCGGGGGAAAGGGTATTGCTGTATCAGATGCAATATAGCATTGACAAGAATCATTTTGTTTAGACGCTTCGTACAAGCATAAATGTCCAATGCTTCACCGGATAATCATGCCTATCCGGTTTCTTGGTGGGACACGTGAATGAGTTCCAATTAAATTTTACATTTTGGGATAATTTTCTCTTACAGGTAACTTATCTCTGACAAATAACAATCATGAATTTAGCAATGATAGAGAGGTACATAAAGAGAATCTCCATGTTTACTAAAATTTTGTTCTAAGTATCAACAGATATCCCCAGTGACAGAGGCTATCATCACTTTTAATTTTTCGGTGTGACAAAAAAAAAAAATCATCTTTTGAAGAAACTTACAGCCACTTTCCTGTCTCTTAACTATAATGATATGAATCTAAATTTGTTATATGAGCTTAACTAATAAATTAAATCCAACATTACATGGAGTATGTTTCTCTCATTTTGTCTCTCTGTCTTTATACTATTATGTTTTTTATTGGTTCACGAGAGTCCTTTATTTTCTTTCTAATTGTTCCTACAGAATTTAAAATTATAATCTAGGAATTTCAGGCAAAATTGACAAGGGACTGGAGAGCACACTCAAGACATGAAATTAGAACAGAGCACCGTTCTTGAGTAGCTGGCTGGGATCAAACCGTGATTTACCTCCCTCACACAATGTCGGGCCGGAGTGTGGGAGCGCCTAGGGTGAGCGTTCCACCTTTTGAGTCCAAGAACAGAGCACCCGTAATGGCGGCCTAGTTGAACCTACCCGCCTAGATCATCAGCTCGTAATGCGTGTTCAGGTAAAGAAAAAGCTACAATAGTCACGGTACTCTATTTACCAATGTTTTGAAAATCGGATCGAACCGGTCGATTGGACCGGAGAACCGGTGAATCGGAGCATGAAACGGTCCGGTTTAGCCCGTATTTTTTGTGAGTGATTGACCCGTCCATTTTGCGGTCGGACTAGTAAAAACCGTTGAACTGGTGAAAGAAAGAACCGATCAGGCCATTTAAAATGTCTTGATTTTGATGATTTCTACTTGAATGACTATTATGATTAGTGATCCTT
>JAOSBK010000004.1:15925879-15942321 GCA_027568895.1 Erythroxylum shatona
TAAATAAATAATTAAATAGTATGTTTAAAAATTATCTTATATATATAATATATAAAATAAAATTTTATATATTTATTGATCACCGATTCGACCACGGTTGAATTCCGGTTGAATTATTGTCCCTTGAATCAGTTACTTCTCCGGTTCAATCACCGGTCCGATTTTTAAAACATTTCTATTTAGATAAACGTGTTAGTCAATACAAATTGATATTATGTTAGTTAAGGAAGCTGGGAAAATACAGGAACCAATATCATTGTATCAAATAGCATGCTCTTCTTAATACATTCCCTAGTTCTTGGTAAACTGATATAGATCTTTGATTTGTTGAGCCTGCCTCAGACTGCTATTAACGTTTTAGTCTTTATTGCTAATCTATCAGTACGTTGCAAAGTTTCTAAAATGTCAGGAGTTGATTTCGTTGTCAGAAGCTTTCTTCTTATATTAGCCGCTTCAGTTCGTATGGTTCATTAAGATGTTAATCCCATTTTGTAGTTATCTAATACTATGTCAGGAGTGCACACGAATTTTAACCGCACGCTCCTCAATTATTGATTCATGTTGGAAAGCTGACTAAACACTGCTAAAAACATGACAAGCTTATGGTCCCGAGCAAAGATCCTATAGAACAAGGGAACAAAAAGATTTGAATAAGTAATTGATAGTTTCAAGAGATGAAACTGCTAATATATAGTTAGTTGTTGACAACAATTGGTGGTGGATCGTGATTAAGGGACTCTGAATACCAATTTAAGTACAGATAATCGGACTGTAAAGACAGAGAAAAGGATGCATAAAAGGGGCATATTCCAAAAACGAATTAAACAAAAGATAATGACACTGGAATAGAAGGGAAGCACAAATAGCAGAAGAGAGAAAAAGGAGGATGGCTTCTCCTTTTCCTGTCTAAGATTTGTTTAAGCCTAGCAGCTAACAGCTTGTCGAGCAATACTGTATTATTATGATTAACTAATCTCATATATAATGATTAATCACTCTCTATTGTCACACGGAGGTACCAACATGTAGACCTCGCCCAAATGTGCAGTTAGGCCCCACATTCAGCCATAATAATGATTTACCCTCCTGTAGTCCATCCTCTACCTGAAACATTACTTTTTTACAACTTATGGTTATTTATAGTTGCCTAAACCTAATTTAGGCCACTTAAAACGAATTACCTAAGCTATGTTGTCGGAACATTATCTAAATTTTAAGGCTAATAAGCTAGCCTCTGCTTCATTTGGTACTTGTGGTTGAAAACTTCTTGCTCTTTCGCTTTCTTTAGAATGTAAAAATTCATCCTTACTGGTTAAAAGTGAATAGAATGTCCAATTCACTCTAATCTTATCTCTTTTAAATTTAAGAGTTCTAAAATTTTATCTTAATAAACTTTTCTCTCTCTGTCTTTTTCCCTAAAAGTCTTAACATGATCAATATTCCTTTTCTTAGTTTTAATATTAATTTAATTTAATTCTAATGGATATTGATTTTAAGACAGAGATTATTCACATAGATTTTTATTAAACAGACAAAATTTCAGTTCTGTACATAAATATGTTTTATTTTCTAATTAAACGCTAACAACTGCACGTAAATTTTTGTGTAATAAATATTAGGATATATATATGTTTTTATGTTATTTCACAACATAGTATTTATAACAAAAAGCTATTAATGGTTATGTATAAGCATTTACCAAATTTCAGATATTAATTGTTAATTGGCTTATGAGTTGGATCGCATTTCCGGAACATACTAAATGTCTAGGCTTCTGTAATTTGTTTTGGGGGTTAAATATAAAATTCTTACAGATGACGGTCTTTTACCAGGAATGGCTTTGTTCCCACTTCTCCGCCTTCTTTAGTTTATTATCAAATTTGCTTTCCTATTAAGTTTTGTTTGCTTGTTAGTCAATGCCCTACAAAGTGAGCTGAATGTACGGTTATTGTGTCTTAATGAGAGGTTTACATGGCCCAATTGATGGGATGGGATACTGGGAAGTGACCTGCAACAAAAAACAAAAACCTTTATAAAAATTTCTCCAATCCCATCCCCAAATACATATATTGAAATTACTTAATATATTATGGAGCACTGTTAGAAGGCAGGAGGTGGAGTGGACGTCTACAAGTCTTAAAAGAGGTTATGATTATGTGCATGGTAGCAAGCAACCATCTAAATCTGACCATCTTTTTATGTACTTGTTGGCCACTTCGAATTAATAACAAAGACAAGAAGGCATGCTAAGTTAATTTATCCATAATTCATTCATGTATACAAATAATCTTAGAAGTAGCGCACAATTAAAACTAAGCTCAGTACACTTTTCTTTTAGGATTTGACGTAAGATTGAATAGAAAATTGGAAGATCAACTCCTAATTGATCTTTTCACATTCTAAGGGTCTTTTTACGAATTAATCCTACCTACAAATTTCACCCTACACACCCTATCCCTAACCCAAATCATTGAAAAAAGATGTTGGTCTTCCATATTCATTCAAACCACAAACACGACATTAAACCATAAACGTTTTCTAGATTTTTGCCTATTCTCTCTATAAACTTCATTCAGTTACCCTTATAAAGTAGGCTATATGTTTTATTTCTTCCCCGCACACACACTTATATAATATTAATTTCAGCTTCTACAGCTTTACTTTATTTTTTTCCTTACGATAAAGGTTTTATTTTAAACTCTTTCGGTACTGCTAATTATGGTTCAAACAGGATTTGTTTCATAATACCGCTATGCATATAGGTGTAAGTATAGGGAGAGATATTTTGATCACAAACTGATAATGATGGAAGATCGTCAGCTCCTTCCTCCATCATTGAAGAGGGAATGAAAAAATTTTCTTTAAAAGAAAGGCATTATTGGGTTGTTTATGATTTCTGTACCTTTCTATTTTCCCTCCTTATGTGGAGTAAAAATATATATGCGTGCATGAACTCAGGTGGATCTTCCCCACTATATACATGCATGCCATGCCACCAGTCGCATAATCAGCTACAGCTAGCTTTAGCTTAAGAAGGTGGTGGTGCTGCTAAGTATATATTCTTTCAACAAATTCTGTCCTTCTACTGTATGCCACAAATAGTAAATTTCCAAATATTCGAACATTTTGAAGAAGCCTTAATTATTTATTATGAAACTAAAACATAGCAGTGAACTTCTACACTGACAATTTGGAGGGGATTAATCAAATGCTTGCTGGGCATCAACTCTTATAATTGGTGAATTAAGCCTAAATAATGGGATTTAGGGGGCGAGATTCTCATCCATTTGTACGTTTGTGATCAGATGAAACATGATTGACCCACCACCACCACCCGATGTTCATTAGAACAATTGGAGTGTAATACATGTTCCCTTCTCTTAATATACTGTTCCGTACGTTACACCAACCTGTATTGATTTTATTATGTACATCTTATTCTCGTAACATGTAATCCTGAATGAAAAGGAGAATCTTGCAGCATCCTAATATATTTGGATGCATCTTCTTCCAAGTGGAGTCGTTTTTTCTGATTGTTATTCTGTCTATTTTCTTATTTTCGCCTTGCTTTTTGTTGGTAATTAATTGGTAGTCTTTAGAAAGAGGGGCAGAGAATTGTGGGCATGAATATTTTCATTTTGTTTCCGTTGGGAATATGCAATTATAGGAAGAAAAAAAAAAGAGATGCATACAATACTGTATAGATCTGTAAATTAACAAGTATTTTGTTTAAGGTTCTGTAAAAAGATAGCCTCTAATCCTATCCTCCTGAAATTCATATACTGATTGGTTACTAAAGAAAAAGGGATTCTTGAAGGAAAAAAGAAACTATGTTGATAAGAAATACGAAATCTAAGATAATTATTTGAAGGAAGAGGAAGTGTATAATAAGACATTTGGAATGGAATGGTATATACACTTGAAGAATAGAATTTACAACTCTCTGGTCCAATGTTAAAAAGAAAAGATATGAAGTCGATCATTCATTAATGTAATCAAATTTGTCAAATACAGTAAAAATAAAAAATGTGAATCTTCCTAAGGTCGTATATCAAATTTCAAAAAGAAAATAAAAAAAGAGAATGATGAGTCAATGGGACTGCGGTGCACGTGTCCGGAAAGGAATCTGCTTCCTTATTAGGCCGACAGTCCGCACGGGTGGCATTGGCACACTTCATTTGTATATGGTTTTACGTGTGGTCCCAGCTGAACTCAATGCCACCTAATTACTCGTTTGACCCTTTTTAACGGTCATTGATACTCCATAAAACGACAAGTTAAGCGTCGTAGGCGGAGCGGAAATTTGGAGAAGCTAAAAACGACAACTAAAGATGCTTAAATACTTTCAAATCCCATCCATCACTTGTTTTGTTAATTTAACAGCACGATAAAGACGTTTTCTTTTTTGGCTCAAATTTTGAAACATGTCAGACTCAGACCGAAGGTGACGAGATTGTTAAACCGTGTTGAAATAATTAGCAAGCAAACCCATGAAACAAGAGGCCTCCTCTCTGTTCTGTCTCCTTTGACTGCCATACAAATATACTCAATTAACCGTGTGGATCGACTCACAGTCACAGTCCCATTAACTAAAGAACACTAAGGTTTGATCGTATGATTTGAAGAAGAGCATAATTTAGGACCTTGGAGGAACCAGACTGAACTCCATGACCAGTCAACCTGCACATGGGGCCTTTGCACGTGCGTAGATGATTGCCGTATATCCTTATCATCTGTTCTGTTACACTGTTCCAAATCTAGATGATAAGCTAATATCTATTGTTTAAGTCCACAAATTGCCTGGGTATCAACCATACTCATGATGTTGGCTTAACCTGCCCCATCCAGTTTAAACTAATTGTTCTCTTTTCTCCTAATATGCAAAAGTAATGGATTCGTTCTTCATAAGTACCAAAAAACAATATCGATTAGATGTTAAGACATCAATTTAGATCCCGACAATACAAATGACATGACGACGGACGCTTTGTTGCTTGACGATGGAGAAAATAACTTGCTGAAATTTATATTCTCTTGGTGTTTTTTGAATGGGGGCATTTGTTCAAAGTCCAGACCACAATATAGGGACTGATATCCATATATAAAAACCTCTAGTTGGTAACACTTGAGGACAATTTAGGCTGTCATTTCAATTAAAACGATGGAAGATTGTTACATAAACATGGTTTTGTTTTTACTTGCTAATTAGCTTGTCAATGACTTGCACTGGCAGCTAAGAGAGAGAGAGTGCTTCGACCACAGGTGGAGACAACCTGGGGGGAACTATGAAAAGAGAATTAAGACACAAGTTAAGTTCATTCCAAGGATTGTTTGACCAAAATGGAGACATGTAGTGATACTTGGACACATTACATGCTCCTACGAATTCGTCACCAATAATTCTATAATTGGCATCAAGATCATCTTTAAGTTGAGAAATTTCATCCTTTCATACACTACTGAGTTGGGCAATTCATTTAAGTCCCACGGGCCACAGCACCTGCATAAAGAATAGAATTATACCTTCGGTGTCACAGCAATACACGCAAATGTAGACATGTCATGTATTGTCTAACATTCTTTTGTCACTTCCACTTTTCAAGTACATTACTTTCTCCCGACCGGAAAAACAGACCAGAAAAGCCTGTGTGTTGCTTGATTGTCTGTACTGCAATCCTCATAATCCGTTCCAAGATTAGGAATCAATCCTACCACACAAAGATATTGTTATCACTAATTGAACAAAGCAATAATTTATGCCTAATTAAGGGTATACTTGGAATTAGTTTAATAATTAATTGGCTAATTGGGTCTAAATTAGATTGATAAACCATTAACATTTTGATCAAATGATAAGAAAATGGGAATAGTTCTTCATCTATAACTTATTATTACATGAGACGGAGTATATAAATATATATTATTGTTCTCCTAACATATAAATTCATATTTCACCCTAGCTAGTTGCAGTCCAGAACACATTTAATAAACTGATCCAAAGTTAATGTTGATTTAATTCTGGCCTGCGGCAGCCTTTTCTTCGCTGAACCATTGAAAGTTTTTGTCCATCCTTTTTCTTCTTCTTCCACAACGATCAAGTACAGAACCTCAGAAAGATAACTTGTTTTCCATACTCCTTCCTAATGCATTGAAGCACAGCTCAAGTTGTCCCAGTATTCAAAAAATCAAATGCAAAAATTGTGACGTTTTCTCAGTGGCAAGGAATAGAAAAATCACAATCAAGTTGTATGGAAGTTGTGAGTCCAGAAATATTGACCGAAGAGGAGGGTAATATTATAGTTTTGTTAGGTACGACTCTTAAAGTCGAGGAAAGCGTGTCACATTTTTATTTGGATGCACTGACAGTCGGTGTTCTCGACGCATTAATTTCCGCTTTTCCTTGGATGCTATGAGTAACCCTAGGCCTAGGCCTATACTGGAGCAGTGCAGGATTGGTAATGGATACCGCCAATGCTTGCATGCCCCTTACTTTTCCCAAGGTTTGCAAGGGTGGGGAAAGAAAGAGAGTTACCTTTTGCAGATGATTAACCATTCCATATGAAAATTGTTGAAATTTATTCATTTATTTATAAGACAATATTCTTAACATACTATTTTTTTAACAATAAGACATCACATAATAAGCATACTTCAACAGAAATTCGTAACTACAAGCACAATAAAAATAAAAATAAAAATAAAATATTTGTAAGGTATGTATTTATATTACATATCTCATATAATTTTTTATAATCTCATTTTTCGTTTAATACAAAGTCATCATTTACTTTCAAAAGATTAATTTTTTTGTTTTATTTTAAGTTATAATTCTTATGTTTAATTTTGTAGTACAATAATTTAGTACAAGCACAATAAAAATAAAAACAAAATATTTGTAAGGTATATATTTATATTACATATCACATATAATTTTTTATAATCTCATTTTCGTTTAATACAAAGTTTATAATTTTTTATAATCTCATTTTTTGTTTAATACAAAGTCATCATTTATTTTCAAAAGATTAATTTTTTGTTTTATTTTAAGTTATAATTCTTATGTTTAATTTTGTAGTACAATAATTCAGTATCGTACAAATCTTGTTCAGATTGTTTTCGAACCTTGCAAAAATGTTACGCATCCTAATAGCACATGACCAAGCCTTGTATTAAGAACCAACCTTAGGAAGCGGGACACTTAGAATTACAACATTAAATTAATGCACGTGAGTACAGAGCGCTCTGCACATCGCGGCGGAGGGACATTGATTCTTCGTTAACATAGAATCTACCGGAAAGGACGTAACAAGCAAATGCAGGAAACATCGACTCTTGATAACAATCTTATAGCCTGGTGATCCATAGCGTAACCGACTAAGCAAGCAATTATCTTCTTCTTTTCTCCTGAAAGAATCCAAGTCTCTGTGGTACATGATTTTCGATGACACTGATGAAAGGCATTACTCCATTAGTATGTTTGGTCTAATCTGTAATTTGTATGTCACGATACCAATTAAAGGAAGTCTACTTGGGATAATAATTCATCTCTGCTTCACAATTCTAAAGAAGAACACCCAACTTACAGTTGAGAGAATATGATCTTGGATGAAACTTCAACTAATTAGAAAAGTTTTGATGTTAACAAATGTACAGTTGATCTCTTACAGAAAAAAAGAGATTTACACATCATGTACAAGATTCCGACAAGAGTAGCTTTTCGTATTAAATTAAAACTACCCTCTCCCACATCGTCTTCGTCTTAATGCAGTCAAGATTTTACTCCCACATCGCTGTTTTCAATCATTCTTCACGTTCCTTCACAGGCAATCCTTTTAGTACATCCCGTAAAGCAAAGTGATGGCTATCACATTTGTGGTCTGAAATTATGTTGCTTGATAGCAGTATTCTTTGGAAATGTTCATCCAGATGCCTCTTCCAAAGCGTATAATATTCTATACTCCTACCCCTATCATTGCCGCCACCAGAATCACTTTCAATACTCCTCTTTAGATAATAAACAGTCCCAGGAACGAACAATTCCTCAGGTACACTACCAGTTTCTTTCTTTTCATAAGTAACAGCATTCTCTGCTGTAACACATAGTGATTGCTTACCGCTGGGAGTGTCTGCCATAAATGAAAAACTTTAGTGAACAAAAGAAAAACGTAGGCAAATTAATACACGAGAAGCATCACGGAGAAGACAAGGCATAACATTAATTTGCAAGCAAAATGATCAGTCACAAGAAGTAAGCACTCATGCTTCCACTCTACAATCTGAATTCAGAACAGAAAAATTCAACTTCTTTAAATTTATCGAAGATACATATTTCAATGCAGGTAAATAATGATCCTCGAGTCATTTTGATATGTGAGTTAAAAATGTTTTCGTTGCAAGCAAAAGGGGCAAAAAGGTTAAAGCACAGCAAAATTACGGAAATCATCCAGCAAGTATGAATGAATTCATACTATTTTTAATGCATATTTTGAAAACTTCAGTTTTTTTGAATGGGGGATACAGATATGTGGTCAATACTTAATCATAAAACTAATCAAGCCTGCAGTCAAGTCCATGGTAGGTTTCTATGTTATAGCTTGACACAAGTCAGTATCTCTATGAATTTTATGATGATAAACTATTTCCTTAACATTTTCTTTGTTTTTTGGAGATTGTGTTGAATGTTATTGAGGAACATTGAGGTTGCCTTGCAAGCTGGTAAGATATTATGTAGTTAGAACTTTTTGAAGTACAAATCAGGTGATAGTGTTATGCCATATTTGCACTAGTTTGGTGATTTTGGTTGAAGACCACTTAAAAGGAGAAGTTTTAACCCCTGTTAGAATGTACTTCTAACATTCCATGCCCTAACCCTGCCTCATAACTTACTCCCGTTTAGAACACCCAATAAATTTTGCCTTTGCAGATTTTAAAATCCTGAACCTAAGTTTCCCAAATCCTATTGGATGCAAAATAAACATGTAATTCTTATGCCATTAACTAGCTAATAAGCAAAAACAATTTGGCAGAACATTGATGAATTTACCAGAACAATTCTTGCTCTTGAATTTTGCATAATCTACAAGCTTGCGAGCCACATCTTGCACAGAAGACATAACCTGCTTTGCATTCGTCACCAAGCCAACAACACTTTTCCAATCCTCTTTCTCAACCAGGCTCGTCCTATGCAAAGAGTAAGCAAGAATGTGAATCCAAATAGATATGCAATGACCGATAGGCCTTCCGGTAATAGCTAATTCATATATACAGATATACTAGTCAACAGATTCCTTGATAAACTTGCCACCTACTCAGTCAATTTAGAAAAAGTACTTCAAGACGCTAATTGAAAATGCAAGGGGATGAATATCAGAATAAAGTTAATAATCCTTCACTATCCAGCAGCCTTACCCATTCTTAATTTTTGTAACTTATGCTGCGAATACAGGCACATAATGAACAAGCAGCAGCACTAAACGGATGAGAACGTTGTCAGTAAGAGCAACTAAAAGTTGACTGTATTTGTACATTTCAATAACTTAGTACAAAATTATCACGTCTAACAGCTTTAAAAACATGTGCATTCTTCCGGCATTTTCAGCTCAATTTCCACATTCTTAATCTGGAAAAGAAAAACATTCGGAAGCACCACCAACCTCCCATCTCAGGAATGTGCAGAGTGCATAAAATGCATTTGCTTTACAAAAGGTAGCAATTTGAACTTAAAAAGCTTGACACTAAGCACAATTTCAAAATTATGTCTATATATTTGTATACATGCTATTGTGAAACATTCATTTGGACTTGGTTTTGGCATGCTTACCAATCAGTTTGTAGAATTTCACCCCTAAGTCTTGATAGAGAAGCTGTATTTAACCTAGGTACAATGTCATCCTGCATATTTAGTATGAGAAGGCAGTAAGGAAAGTTAAGGGAGAACATACATAATGAGATACAGGATTGAGAAACCTATCTTCATACAGAATCGATGAAATTAAAAAATACATAAGATTGGGAAAACCTTCTCTCCGCAATAAAAGTGACAGATAATCAAGAAAATTACTCCCACCTGCATTACCACAGTCGTTACAAAATCTGAACAACTTTCAGCACATTCTTTGGAGACACAGGGCGGAGTCGCATATCCAACAGCAGACACAAGGTCAGGGTTAAAGCCAAGTTCTGCTGCTGATTTTTTCCGGAGCATAATGGCCAACAGAGAAGCTATAGCACCTCCAAGAGAGTGGCCTACCAATCTTACCCTAAATCCCTGTAGGTGGATTAGTTTCAATTCAACAGGATTTATTGACAAACAACAAAGTAAGAAGAAAGGATAAGCAAAAGGTCATATGGATTAGTTTCCCACCTTGTATCTCTCCAAGCACTTCCCTATGGTCCCAATCTCATGAGTAAGGAACCAACGAGCAGCTTCAGCTGTACCAAAGTGGGTTGAATAACCTTCAAATGTGACTTCTACATCACTTGAAGTTACAATGTCAGTGATAAGGTCATAGACAGTGTGAGTTCCACGAATAGCAAGAATTATGAGTTTGTTGCGTGGATCAATTCCCACGTAATATCCAGGCCTCATCACACTAGAATCTTTCACATATTTGAGAACGTTGCTTTCACGAAGCATGCTATGTTTTGCAACTCCATGAGCATTCCCCTTATAGCAAGCTTTTGCTAACTCAAGATGGTAGATAAGCTCGTGGACCTAAATCAACAAAATCATTCCCCATCATAAACACTGTTTCAACTAAGAAAAAATTCGTTCAACACTTGATTCACCCAAGAAGCAGCTCAGAAAAAGAGATAATACAATAGCATTTTAGTAATTACAATTGATTCTGAAAAGATCTGGACACCCTTAACATCCTCAAACGGATTTAAAGATGCTTGTCGAAGATAAATAAGATAAAGGCCAATGGTAAGATCGCTAAAGCTCCAACCCTCGAGGCCAATCTTACTCCGCTGAATACTTGCAATAATCTCCGTAAGAGATCGACTGCTTGCTGGAGTTTTGCTTCCAAAACCATTCCCTACAGCATGTATGTAGGACTGGAAAAAGTTAAACAACTCAACTTTAATTTAAATTACCAAGATGAGCACACAGTACGTAAACAACGACGTATATGGAGACACAGAACAAAATAACGAACCTGTCGGGAGAGCCCACCTACACAAATCAAGAGCAGGGTCCAGAGCTTTAAAGAGCCAAGTAAGTTCAGGCCTCCATTTAGAATCACTCAATTCTTCATCCTCGGTACTGTTCTTGCTAAGCCCAGATTCGAAGTCTGTGTTTTTCCTAGCTTCGTGTCTCAAAGATGCATTAACTGCTCCTTCTTGAACCTTATCTGCTTCAAAATTGTCAGCCTTTGGCATTTGAGACTGACTCCGCTTGAAGATTCCGTATAAAAATCGACGATATTCTTCTGATCTCTTAAACAAGCTTCTGGAATCGTCTGTACTATGAATCGTTAAACCCAGAGGAATAAAGAAGTTAAAGAAAAAGTTGAAGTGGACTTACGCATGTGTTGAAGGAAGCGTTTTAGGAAGCGATTGCCCATTTTCAATAGAACGAACGAGAAGGTGTGACAGCAGGGGACGAGAGCTGGCTTGTCAAAGGTTGCTCATGCTATGACGGCGTTCGTGAACTTTTTTTTTTCTTTCCCCAATTGTGTTGGGTTGGTCACTTATCATTGGTTAACGGGGGCGTTTTTGTCATTCTAAAAGTAATTTGCAACAGAATAATGGTTTATTTATTTGGAATTGGATTAGCCCCCCGATTAACTATCCCTTTCCCTTACATTATACCTTGAATTTAATGTCCAAAAGTGGAACCTACAGGCATAATTGATAATACAAACAAACAAGAGGGTTTTTTCTTTTATGAAAGAAGAGGCAAAAGCAAAAGCCTTGATTCATAGGACATAAACGAGGGAAGGCAACTCCGTCAATATCCTTCTCTAAAATATCAAAAATACGAACAAAAGCGAGAGAAAACTCATGATAGTCAAGAGAGAGATTCATTGTCATATCCGCCATCTAATTTGCCGCATAATTTCCTTCCCTGTAACTATGAATAATTTGCACTAGTTGGTCACTACTTAAACATCCTATAACAACATTCCCAAAGGATCAATTTGATTGATTGGAATATTGTCCTTAGTTAGCAATTTGACCATCCAAAGACTATCCACCTTTAAGATGAGTCAATTTGATTGATTGGAATATTGTCCTTAGTTAGCAATTTGACCATCCAAAGACTATCCACCTTTAAGATGAGATTTTGAACACCAACTACCCAAGCCAGTTTTAATCTTTGCAGAACCCCTTATAACTCAGCAACGACAAGAGTACAATTACCTATGTGCATAGAGAAGCCTCCCTTCTAGCATCCATTTTGATCCCTTAACAGACCACCTGCTATAGCCACACCAATTGAAGTTTTAAAGGCACCATCTGTATTAAGTTTCATCCACCCTTTCCTGGAGTGACCCAACCAATCAAACATTCATGTCGTAAAGGCTTAGTTTCATTAGCCATAATGTTAACTTTTTTAATCTTGTTAACTTGAGTTATGATGATTGAAATCTTGCTCCTAGGATTTTTGTTTGCAAAGACTATTATTCTTTCACTTCCAAATAAGCTAGCAAGTAACCTTAAAAATAAGTTGTCAATCATCATCAAAACTTGAACCCTCTTTTTTAGAAAGATTTCTAACCAACCATTTTTTAAAATTGTCTTTGAAAAAACCTCGTAGATGAACACTAGAAATTAGAAATTCCCAAATAACACGTGCTTCAATGCAATCTTGAAGAACATGAACCAAAGATTCCTCCATACCATTCTAGGTTTCACAGTAAGGATGCTCCCTAATATGCCGTCTATATAATTTCAGGTTAGTTAAGAGCTTACCCTAGAAAATCAACCAAAGAAAGGATCAGATGCGTTAGGGTCTTGGGAATTTCCAAGCCAACTTCCAAATCTTATTAGAGGGACGCCAGAAATTTCTAAAAATAACTTCATATGCTATTTTAATAGAAAACTCCTCGAATAAGATAAACCCTAATAATACTGGTCATTACCATCATTTGGAGAAGGTGGCTTCACATCTGCAATCTTTACATAAAAGGAAGGAGGTAACTTCGATGATATGTAGTCCTACCACCAATTTCCAAACTCATTTATTATCTCAGAGACAGTCAAGGTTCTTTCCTCATCTATCAAGTGTACCCCAAAAACATCAGAAAGGGTAATGTCTCCCATCCAAAGATCATCCCAGAATTTCACTATCTTCCCATCACCAATCGCCCATCGGATTTTAGAAATCATTTTAGGCCAAATTTTGCAAATGGCCCTCCATAAAAAAAGAGCAATTTTTTGGCACCAAAATATAAGGAATTCCTTTAACTTTATCCATATATTTTCCACGTAAAATTCTTACCCAAAGAGCATCAGGTGAACCTAGAATTTGCAAAGCAAGTTTCGTGATAAAAGCTTCATTACATTCCTTCAATTTTCTTAGCCCCAAACCTCCTCCATCTTTAGGTTGGCACATGCTGTCCCACTTCATGAAACTTAGTCTTTTTTTCACCTTGATTTGCCCTCCAAATGAATTGACGACAATTTCTTTTAATCTTATTAAGCGTCGCTTGTGGGATGAAAATTGTTTGCATTGTATAACAAAGAACAACTAAGTGAACAAATTGTGTAAGAGTAGTTCTACTAGTTGATGTGCGCACAGAAGATGATTAATCTTGATATGATTTGGTAGCCTTTAAACAAACTAGATAGGCAAGGTTTTCGATACTTTTCTATATCTCAAGGATCGCAATTGTCCAAGCAACCTAGACCAAGTAGTAAACTAAGAAAATTAAACCAAAACAATACGCCACAATTGAGATTAATTGATAAATAGAGCTAGGGTTCATGGAACAACAAGAACTTGAAGAAATTCCTCACAAGGCTCTCAAATTATCAAAGTGTCACCCTAAAACTAATGTCAAGTCAACTATTTATAGTTTCCAAAATAACTTGAAAGTGAGCCAACATCCTGGGCTTAAATAAGTAAAATAATACTGTCTAAATCGTCTAAAAAAAGTAGGAAAACAACCCAAAACAAAAGAGGCTAGGTGGTGCGCCTGACCTGATGCGCTTGGCACCAGACTTGTTGGGCATTGGCATACGCACCTAGTGTGCGCACCTATCAAGGGTTGTTTGGGCCAAAAACTTGGCTCAAATTGACAAATTGAAGCTACAAGCGAGAATCTTGATTCTTCCGGAGTCCATCATCAACCACGTGAGCCACGAATGAATTTAATGTGGCTTTGAATCTTTTAAGCCCAGTTTGACTTGCGGGGCTAGGAGGCAGCATCAAGTCTCAATTAGCGTCATGATAATCTCAATGTCTGTTGATATATTCATCATGTGCAGCCTTACTCATATCAGCTCCTCCTTCGTCAGAAATATTTGTCCTCGAATCTGCATCCATGTCAAACGGAGACAAGTCAGTAACATTAAAAGTAGTGGACACGTTGTACTCACCGGACAAGTCAATTTTATAGACGTTATTGGTGATCCTTTCCAAGACTTGAAAAGGAACATCTCCTCGCGGATCAAGCTTAGATCGCCTATGGTTAGGAAACCTGTCCTTATGAACATGAAGCCAAATCCAATCGTCGGGTTTGAAGATCACCTCCTTGCGTCCTCTATTGGCTTGACGTGCATAAACATCATTCTTGCGCTCCACATGTTGCTTAGCATTCTCGTGCAACTCTTGAACCAGCTCGACTTTCCTCTCTCCATCCAGATTAGTTAACTCAGACAAAGGTAAAGGCACCATATCCAATACAGTTAAAGGGTTAAAGCCATAAACAATTTCAAAAGGAGAATAACCGGTAGTAGAATGCACATTATGATTATAAGCGAACTTAATAAACGACAAGCAATCAGACCACGTTTTCAAATTTTTCCTATCATAGCACGCAACAAACTCCTTAATGTTCTAGTCACAACTTCCGTTTGCCCATCAATTTGTGGGTGATAAATAGTAGAAAACAACAATTTTGTTCCCAATTTTCCCCACAAAACATGCCAAAAATGGCCTAAAAACTTCGTGTCCCTATCTGAAACTATTGACCTAGGAATTTCATGCAATCTCACAACATCTTTAAAGAACAAATAAGCAACATGCACAGCATCATCAGTTTTTTTTGCAATCAATAAAGTGAGCATCTTACTAAATCTGTCCACAACATCAAAAATGCCATCTACACCCCTTTTTGTCTTCGGCAACCCTACAACAAAGTCCATAGAAATGTCCAGCCAAGGTTGACTAGGTATGGGTAAGGGCATGTATAGGCCGTGAGGTTCAGTGGTTGATTTAGCTTGCTTACAAGCAATGCAACAGGCATAAATGTGTTCTACATCTTTTTTCATATCCAGCCAATAAAAATGTGTATGCAATATGTCCAAGGTCTTAGCGACACCAAAATGCCCCATAAGTCCTCCACCATGGGCTTCAAGCACAAATAATTCACATAATGAACAATTAGGCACGCATAAACAATTCTGGTGATATAAGTAACCATCATGCCTAAAGTATTTCTCAAAAGCACCATGTTCACAAGTGGCATAGACACTAGCAAAGTCCACATCATTGGCATACAATTCCTTAAGATGTTCAAACCCTAAAAGTATTAAAGTAAGAGTTGAGATTAAGAATACCTGTGCGATAAAGCATCAGCGACTACATTCTCCTTACCTTGCTTGTAGTGCAATACGTATGGAATGGTTTCTAAGAACCCTACCTAAGTTGCATGTCACTTGCTCAATTTACTTTGTCCTTTCAGGTACTTAAGAGCCTCATGATCGGTTTTGATGACAAATTCCTTTGGTCGCAAATAATGCTGCCATGTTTCCAGAGCTCGCACCACTACATAAAGTTCGTTGTCATACATTAGATAATTGAGTTGCGCTCCACTCAATTTTTCGCTGAAGTATGCAATAGACCTGTTTTCCTACATTAAGACAGCACCTATACCAATCTCGGAGGTATCACATTCTACTTCAAAAGCTTTATCAAAATTAGGCAAACACAATATAGGTGTAGTACCTAACTTCTGTTTCAACAAGTTAAATGCATCCTCTTGATCTTTTCCCCAACTAAATCCCTTCTCCTTTTTGACAACTTCGATCAAAAGAGTAGCAATGGTGGAGAAGTCTTTCACAAACCGCAGGTAAAAACTAGCTAAGCCATGAAAACTCCTCACATCCGAAACACTCTTAGGTGTTGGCCAATCTCGAATGACCTTCACCTTCTCCTCATCTACCTCAATCCCCTTCAAGCTCACAACAAACCCTAAGAATATCAATTTATCAATGCAAAAAGTACACTTCTTAAGGTTTGCAAACAACTTCTCACGTCTCAAAGTATCAAG
>JAOSBK010000004.1:15955664-15967552 GCA_027568895.1 Erythroxylum shatona
GAATTATGTGATATGTGGGTTTGGTTAGGTCCCTTAAGTGAGTCAGTGCACTGTCTCTTTTTAATTAAAGGCTTCTCTCGCCTACCCGCTAGTGGCATTGGAGCTCCGATTTCGGACTCCCATAAGTCACGGCTACACTGGACCGCTATGCGGGAAAGTGTAGTACGTTCCGTTGACGGCCGCACAGGACCGCTAGGCGGGAATGTGCAGTACGTTCCGTTTTGGAACGACCCAAACCGTTTGATATGTTATATGTTTTGATTTTGTTCATTATGTGATGCATTCATGATTTGAGTTTTGCTTATGAATTGAGAAAACTTTTGAGAAATTGTGAAATGTGAAGTTGATCTGTTTATGAAGGTTTTTTTTTCGATGATGTGAAAAAATTGAAAAATAAGCAATGGATGAATTTTAAGTGAAAATGAGTTTTGCAAGGTTTTTTCTTATTGTTCATTGTGTAAACATGTTATCCACGAGCTGTCCAGTTCACCCCCTTTCATCCCCATCTCCAGGTATCAAGTAGGAGATCGGATGAAAGAAAGTCAAGACCCTTGTTCGATTTTGTTTAGCTTATGTTTTATGTAATTGGGATTTTAGTTTGGGATTATGTATATGTCTTGGAATGCCATTAAAGTGTGTTGTGTATTCATTATGGGAATGTATATGAATTCTGGACATGCGTTGAATTAAGTTATGGATGGGATTTGTGTATAATTATGGATATGATTTGTGATTGTATATAAATATGATTGATTTTTGGGATTGGATGGATTGAATTATGAATTTGTATAAAGACTAGAATTATGACATTATGTATGATGATTTATGATTTATATATTGAATTGAGAAATTAATATGAATTGGATTTGGATAATGTGTGTTAGATTGAATTTGAATTCCGGTCAGGAAGTCCGAGGAGTTGTGCGGTTTGATTGAGCTGGTAAAAATAGAAGTGAGTTTTTAAAACCCTTTGCAGGTTTGGGTTTATGAAAATGCAGCCGTTATGTTGCCAAAATTTTGGTAGAAATAAAGGTATAATAAGATAAGAATTGATTAAAAGATGAATTTTTGGGATTTGCATGAATGTAGAAGAATATTTTTTATGAATTGAGTTTTACATGAGGAAGAATTTCCAAAGAGGAAATTATACTGTTGTGTTTGAATAAGATAAGAAAGAAAGAAAAAAAAATTTACACCGGGTTTGATCCGTTTCGGATAGGAATAGTCCAAGGTTTCCAACGCTATTTTAGTTTGCTCTCGGATGTCGGAATTCATTTCAGTTAATAGATCCCTTTTATTCGCTTAGAATTCGTGTTCGCTTTCCGATATGTATTCGCCATTTGATTCGTATCCGATTTGTTATTCGATTTGTTTTCTTTAACTTTCACTTTCGATTTGCTTCCGATATGGTTATGTTTCCGCTTTTAAGTTTGATTCGAATTTCTAATTACATTCGTATTTGATTCGACTTCTTTAATTTTCACATGCGATTCTGCTTTTGTTTTGTGTTTCGCTTTATATCCGCTCCTTTTCGCTTCCGTTCTCCGGTTGGGATCCAGTCTCTGGATCGGGTCTCAACAGTTAAAAATATTTTTTTCAATATGCACTATATCTAGATTATGATGTATCAAATTACTTTTTCAATATGGAAAATCCCGAAGGATATTTCGTTTTCTCCAACCAAAGTTTTAACTAATGCTTCTATTAACTTCTTTAGCTTCAAGTTTTGTAACTTTCAACAACCCTAATTCATCAATCCCCTACAATATCTCTTCACCAGCTTTGTAAGGGGGAGAAGATGTTTGAACCATTTTATTTTTAATAGACTTTTGTTTATTGCATCTAAATGGATGATTTGGAGGAAGAAATTTCCTGTGGTTGTCAAATCAAGACGTTTTGGCCCTGTTAGGAAGATAAATCGCATTAGAATCATTGCTATCGTAAGGACAAGTTAATTTCCTTCCTATGCTCCATCCAGACAACATAGCATACATAAGGAAATTACTAATAGTCCACATTAAAGCTACTCTAAGCAAAAATTTTGTTTAAGAGATACATTATATGACTCCATACCAAATTCCCAAACATGATACAATTTAGATACAATTGGTTGAAGGAATACATCAATTTAATGCTTTAGATTCATAGGCCCTAGCACAATCACTGTTAAGGACATATATGCCTCACTCATACACATCCATAGAGGCAAATTATAAGGAGTAATTATGATTGGCCATGATGAATATTGTCGGTAGATTGATCAAAAGATTGGAATCTGTCTGTCGACAATCCCAACCTAACATTTTGACTTTCGAATGTAAACTCAAAATGGGTGTTATTGAAATGTTTCCATGTGAGTGCATCTAATAGATGACTCATTATTCCATCTTCCTATTTATGTTCATTATTCCATCTTATGTGAGATGCAGTAACATCAGAGGCATACAGTCTGTGAAGTCTCGAAGTTAGCAGGAAATAATACATCCATTTCCAAGGTACTAATTTCTGTTTCATGGAACGCTTTCTAACTTTGAACCTAGATTGACAACAACATTTGCACTCTTGTAATTTCACATCATCTCCCCAAAATAAAATATATCCAAAATTGCAACAATCAATATTTTTCAGCCGACAAACTAAGAACCCTAATAAGTTTCTTTATATTGTAGAAATTATCAACCATTGTATGATCAAGAGGCAATGATTCATTATACCAAGAAAGAATTTTATCTAAACTTTAATAAAAAATTTGCCCTTCAGACTTTATGTTCAATATTCAAGTAATTGAAGATAATTGAGTTTTAGTCTTAAATTTTGGCCCTAATTCTTCATCAATTGATTTTAGTAAGTCGAAAAATTTTTGTGTGTATGGGTTTAGTTCTTCTTCAAGATTTTTTATATTTTTTTGAAAGGCATAACTGGCTGCATCATAAACTATTTAGGTGTAAGGATGTTTAACTACACCCATATTATTTTTTATAAATCCAGTCCTTCTTCAAACCCATCCCCATTTATTGATGAATTTACTTCATTACCCTTTGAGGTGCTACAAATTAATGTCTCCCTATGTCGTTTCCACTAAAAATAATTTTTTTCTTTAACAAATAGAGATTCACTTCATCAATAGAAAGAGAGCGAATATGTTTTCAAATTTTACATGGACATCTGTCTTTGGACCATCCATATATGTAGGTTGAAAACATGCATAGTGAATAAAAGCTTCAAGTCCCTCATCAAACTCATGATTAATGAAACCATAATTGTCTATACATCCAAGATCTATCAATATTACTCATTTCTACAAAACTGTTATTTAAAAAAGTGATTTCATAGTTAGTATCCTTCATTTTCCTTAAGTTCACAGAACATTTAATCTTTACTTTATAGAGCATCCCTTAAGTTTTTATAGGTCTCTAATCATTTTCCCTCTAAAATGAAACCAACCTATCCCACTATATGAGTTCACAATTACAAAACTCAACACATGTAAGTGTCAGTCAAATGAAACAATATGCCAACCAAAAACTATGGTACATGGCATTATTTACACCTATGAATTGAGAAAGCAAGTTCTCATAATGACTCCTAGGCTCACAGAATTTTTCATCAATAAATCTCATGGGATCTACCTCATAGATTTCTAGCCTATATACCATCCTAGGGGTTTATTATGCCTCAAATAATCCATAATTATACAAACTCATTCAACATGCAGTAAATACTTATGTAATTCATACATCTGGCCATCAATCATTTTAATAATATTCAAAACAACAACATATAAAACCAAGATAACTATGCATTCATTAATCACTTGTAAGTTGATTTCTAAAGTTTGATTTTAAACAAGCACTATGGTATGTGGCATTGTTACACCATATGAATCGAGAAAGCAAGCTCTTATTGTGACTCTTAGGCTCGTGAAATTTTTCACCGATAAGCCTCATGGGAATTGTATCACAAGTTTCCAGCCCATATACCATCCTAGGGGTTTATTATGCCTTAAATCATCCATAATTATACAAACTCATTCGACATGTAGTAAATACTTATGTAATTCATACATCTAGCCATCAATCATTCTAAAAATATTCCAAATAACAAAATACAAAACCAAGATAACTATGTTTGCATTAGTCACCTACCAGTTGATGTCCAAGGTTTTATTTTAAACACGCACTGTGGTAAGTGGCATTGCTACACCATATAAATCAAGAAAGCAAGTTCTTGCTGTGACTCCTAGGTTTGTGGAATTTTTCATCGATAAGCCTTATGGAAGTTGCATCACAGGTTTCCAACATATATACCATCCTAGGGGTTTATTATGCAAAGAATTAAGATGTTACATGTTCTTATGTTAATACTAAGTTTGAATTAATCACCTACAAGTTCAAGTCTTTATGTTTCAATCTAAATAATGTCTAAACATAAATATTTAGACTATTAAACCCCAGCCTAAAGTCTCATCAATCATTGTTGTAGGTAAAATTGTAAAGAACAACACAAAATCGATCACGTTGTAGACATTACTTAGTTGAACGACTTATCTTTATAGACAGGAAATCATAAACTACAAAGAAGACGAATGAGGTTGGAATATTAGTGACACTCTTCAACACAAAACAGAGTCTACAAGAAAAGCAATAAACAAAACTATAAAAATTAAGGACCATTCCATTGGAAAAGCTAATCTAATCACCAACCTATGAGATGTAGATGAATGAATTACATGAAAAGAGTTAATTTCAACAAGAAGGTGATTTTTAAAGTCTTTAAGGAGGAGGAAAATTATATATAAGACCTATATAGTGAGAGTGATAAGGATGATATAAATATAATCACAACAAATTTAAGAAATTATTAAAGCTTAAGAGAGAAAAGTAATTAAACCTAAACCTAGGAGACATGGTTCCTATGGTAAAAATATGCAAAATTTTCATGTAAGGACATACCAAAAGAGCATGTAACACTTTTGCATTCATATAGGCTTTTTTGGCATCAAATTTGTAATTATTCATGACACTTCCTAAAGTTCTTCTTGCTTGAATGAAATCAAAATCTATCTTCACTACCCCAAAGACCTCATTATGAACATGCTAAAAGTGATTTTTTTGTTCTTATAGGAAAGAAAAGAAAGTATTGTTAAAGTGGAAAAACTAGAAACCATGAAAAGCTTTTACCCTTTTTCAAAGACATCTTAGTTTTTAAGTTAAAATTTCCATGGATAAATAATATAAGACACTTAGTACGGATGGCCTTATAGAGCCAACAAGCTCCTCATTATGCCTTTTAGAAGTTGCGATCTTTGGAGTTATGGCTATCATAATATTGGTTCATGCCCTCAAGCACTTTTTGTGGCAAATGATGATGCCACTTAGTCTATAATATGGTGTTATAGTTCCTCAGTCCATATTTCCTATCTATTATCTGGGATAGTTCTTAAGGTAAGAGAATACGTAAGAGTTACATAATTTATATCAAAACTTATAGGCAATATTGATTTTCCTACTCAAAGTGAGTGACTAACATTTTGACTAATTTAATTATTGTTGAACAAAGCAAAGGATATGTGATTTACTTATGTTATAGTGGAATTAGTATGGGGATTGGAAACTTGGACTAAAGATCATGGTAGGTTCATAAGTTTAAGTTGTTCAGATATTTAATAAATAACATATTATTATTTAAACATATGATTGGTAATGTAAGCAATCGACAAAAATTTGGATATATAGTTATGACCTTCAAGTCTTTACCATAAGCTTTTTCCTATTATAACAAAATTATGTATATGGACGCACATGAATAACATTCCATGCTCATTTATAATCTAAAGATTATGGTGGGGATTAGTCTTAGATAAGTTGTATAATTTTGAGATCTTATAACTTTTTTATGAATTTGAATCTAATCTTGTTTTTGTAAGGTTATTGCCTAAATTTTGATAAATTTTATATTTTGTATACAGGACCTTTAAATTTTCCTAAAAGGTTGAGTTTCACAAAACTTTTATTTCTTAATAGAGGAATTGAAACATAGAACCTATGAGAAAATTTTTCATTTTGTTATGGTCCATTATCTGCTGGTCAATTTCAAATTAGCTTTATGTATTGTACTTAGGGTATTCATTTATTTTATCAATCATCTCCATCAATAGAGTATTTTAGTAAAAAATTATAATTAAAAAATTAAAATAATCATTAAAAATTAAGCAATAAAGATTAGGGACTTTAAAAATTGTTGAAAACTTTGTAGGGTTCTATAAATTTGATGAATATTTTTTTTTGCAAAATTTAAATTGATGAATAATTAATGCAATAAGGAACCTATGGTTTTACAACCTTCGGTTTCATTCAATCTTATCATGTTGTATTTCATTTAAAAGTTTTAGTTTTATGCATTTTGTTTAATTTGGTAAAATTTTAAATTTCATATTTTTAAATTCTCAAAAATGTTAATTTCATTATTTTTAATAAAAATAAACTTATTTAGGTATTGTTTCTTAGAATGACATGTTCAATTGAGTTGTTGCATGCTTGAAGTTACCTAATTTTTGTTTAATTATAATTTATAATATCCTTGATTTTTCAATCAAAGTTGTATATCTTATGTATAAATTGTTTTTCCTTTAATAAAATCAGTTATTGAATCTTATTATTTTTTCTTATGAATTAACATAATTTTAAGAGATTAACTAGGTTATGAATAATATTGGTGGTTGTGTGCTAATCATCTTGTGTAACCGAAATCATTATAGTGATTCGACAAGTTGCTTGCCTACCCTAATTGAAAAGATAAAACAAAATAATATTAGATTACATGACAAGATATGAAAAAAAGGTAATGATCATTTTCTTTTAACCTGTTTACAAAATGGGGCACTGTAACTTTGCATTTGCCATACAGCCCATTGATTTTACCAATTCCCTCCAAATTACATATGTCCACTTTTTTCCAACAACACATGAAAATAATTGGGTCCTTCGTCAATAAATGAGAATGTGATCGAAACAATCTCATATTTGATGACCTCACATTCTCTCTAAATGATGTTGGTTGAGAAGTTTTAGTTTCTCAGAATAAATGATATTTTCCTAATAATTTCTATGATGTAGCTTTTTTATGATGACTAAATATACAAAGAGTTCAAACAATGCAGTTTTAAGCTCCAATGCAAGTCATCCATAAGGTATTTTCTTTACATACAGTAAACACAACTTAGAAATAGAGGCAACAATCCATCTGCTTAATTAAAGATATATCAGGTATAAAAATTGTTTAAAATTATTTTTCATTGTCCATTATTGACCAACATAAACATGTTCAAATAATAAATGAACCAACCACAATTCAAAAAATGCAGAATACCCACATTCCATCAAAACAAAATCGACATTCATATAAGCATTTAACAACGACATTTTTTCAAAACAAAATAAACTCGAGAGGAAAACATCATGAATGAATAATCTCAACTTAACTAAAGAAGATGGATGATCGATTAGAGCAAATGATGATGGACGATGATTTCTAGAGTGATAAAGAACAAAAGAAGAAGAAAAATGACGCAGGGGAGGGAGGGGAGGGTTTTCGAGTAAGTTTAAGATAAAACCAAAATGACGTCATTTGTTTTAAAAAGAAACAACGTAAAAAAAATGAGTTCGTTTTCATTTAAATGAAAAACAAAAATACCAATGGAAGCAATTTTCATAGGTAAATTACTAACAAAAACTGCTTCCGTCGATAATTTATTGACGCTTATTTTTTCTGCCAACCATTACCACCTATTTTTATGACAAGCTTTACTATTCTTTTCCTATATTTTATTGACAACATCTCGATGATAATTTCCCCACACTTTTATAGATAGATTGTTTTGTTGCAAAAAATCATTTTTTGACAATTTTATCGACGAAAAATCAATTTTTGTCGCTAATTTACTACAGATTTTTCTGTCGATAATTTTCCTTCGGTAATTTATAATTTTATTAAAGTGAAACTTCCACAAAGCCTTGTCTGTAGCCTCACCAACTCCTTCACTATTGTATGTCTCCATGAGTTCTACTTTTGTTTATGTTCTTGCAGGCTTTTTTAAGCTAGTGCATGCTTCACCTTACATAGGTTTGAAACTTGTTCATCCCCCATTAGTGTTACATTTGATGCTGTAAGTCCCCTTTATAGACCTATATTGTCATTCACTACATAGTTGTGGAATAATGCTTCGATGGATTATGCCTTTGAAGTTATTTTTAAATGTGGTAAAATACTAATCAATCCCCCATATTCTTTTTATCTGATCACTGAAGCTTTTTAATCCTTTGCAAAGAATTAGTTGCTTTTTAAAGGCTACTATCGCAAATTCCAAAATTGCTTCTTTATAACTCTCTTGTTGTTTAAATTGTCTTGAATTTATTTCTTTCCAAATATTTACATACTTGTCCTAATTGAACAATGAGGTATGAAATAAGGATGTTTTCAGGAATACGGTGATTTTATAGCCATGTAAATATATATGAGAAATCATCCGTTATAATGTCCCATTGTATGAGATCCTTGATTACCTTCCATATTATTTTTGAATAACTATACTCCAAAAACAAATGGGGATAGATTCATTCATAACTATGGATAAAATGTACATTGTTTGAATTATAAAAAATGAAATCTATCTATAGTAATCATTTTATTTTGGTCTATTAAACATAATAGGAATGAAATTATAAGCATAAGATTATTGTTCCAAACTAGCTTGCACCAGGCTACTTGGGATCCCCTAGGTTTTAGCCATTCATGACTTATTTTGTTGATAATATTCCCTCTAGTGTAGTTGTTCCATTTGTGCCAATCCTTCACCTCCAAGTTAGGAGAATACTATGGGATTAAATGATTAAAAACCTTTGGACAATTATCTTATTGACCATCCTTAATCCATTCCCTTACATTAGCTCTAGTAGTTACTTCCCTCATAACCTATATAGTAAGAGGGCTATTGATTAATTCCCCATTTCTAGGTCACTTATCATACCATAGAAATGCTATAAGTCCATCAATAATATTGCAACTTATATTATGTTCAATAGAGCTTCTTATTTTCAGTAATTGAGCTATGAATCAAGAGTGAGAGGTTTTGTTTTGAATAGCGTAAAAGCTTGCCACCTTTAAATGTGTAACTAAGCATCCACTTCATCGATAAAAATTATTTGCCCACCAAGACCTTCCAAATCATTTTAGCCATTAATATTTAACACTAATAGGAGTGATCCCCAATCCACTATCCTTAAGGGTTTTGTACATTTTTGACCTTTTTACTTTGGCCTTAAACCTATTTACATTGAGTTTACCCCACTAAAACTTTCTCATTAACCTTTCGATTGTTTTATTTAGTCTTTTGGATAAAAAACATGTGAGCGCTCTAATAAATATGCATTAAATTTATAATGGATTTATTCAATTGTAGTTTACCTTATAAGAAAGATCCTTACAAATCCAAATTTTCACCCTCTTTTGAATTGTTTTAAATCAAACACAATCATTCCTTAAACTGTAGCTTCCTTGTAGCCAAAGGAAATCCCAAATATATTAAAGGAGGGAACTTAATAGACAAATTTGTAAAAGATTTTAGCCTCTCTGCATATTGGAAACCACTTATGGAAAGTATGATATGGTTCTTATTGTAGTTAATGTCTAACCCAGATAGTGTTTTTAAACTGTTTTAAATTTGATATCAATACTTAGATAGATTTAGGCTTGACCTAGGAGAATAATAGTAAGTCATCTGCAAGGTATAAACTAGTTAGCTCAATCTTTTTACATTTTCTATAGTTATTGAAAATTTCATTTCTCAAGGTATTTTCTTCAGCATTTGGGTCAATGCCTCCATATATGGAATGAACAAATAAGGAGAAAGGCAATCTTCTTAAATAAGTCCCCTAACACCATTAAAAATATTAGAGGGTAATCTATTTATCAGAACATTGAAGCAGTCCTCTATCCATTTCCTCAATATATCAGGGAGTTTAAGAGTTTTTAATAAGTTAGAGATAAAGTCTTAACTAATGCATTCAAAAGTTTTATTAAAAGCCATTTTTATTACATAATTTTGAGTTGGTTTTTTCCTTAAATAACCTTTCGTAAGCTTTTGGGCTATTATTCTCAATTTACTCTCTTGAAGAAAGCACCTTGATTATCATTTATAAGAGAATGAAGCATAAGCTTTATCCTATTTTCCATGATTTTGGATAGGACATTATAAAGGAAATTAATGAAAGTAATAGATCTACAATCTTTAAAGTTTGAAGGATTAGGCGCCTAAGGAACAAGACATAAGCTAGTTTTATTAAACTCTTTGAGGAGGACTCCACTATTAGAAAATTCCTTAATAAATTAAGTCACCATAGTACCCACTTGTGGCCAAGTTTTTGGAAGAAGAATCCATTTATTCCATTACGACCAAAGGATTTTTTACTATTCATTTAGAAAACTATTCCCTCTATTTCTTACTCTTCTACAGGTTTGATTAGAGATAGGATATCATCCTACTTAATTTGTCAATTGAAAAGGGTTTAATAAGCTCAACAAATGAGGAACTAGAGGAATATGTACCAATTAAGTTCTTAAAAAATGCATTGTCGTATTTAGCAACTCATCTCGATTAGTGATCAATGATCCCCTTTAATAAGTAATTAACCATATTTTATTTTGATTCTAGCCATTATTGAATTAAAGAAAAAATTAGTACGTGTATAATTTGGACTTATTTAGGAAATTCGTCTAAGCTTGCTTCTATTTAAATAATAATTCCTTATTTCCAAGATCGTTAGAGAGGCTTTACTGAATCTGAATCAGTTTTTCCTTAGCATTTAACACAACATGTTTGGTATCTAAGTCCTTTTTAGCATTCAACCTAGTATCTAAGTCTTTTTTAGTATTCAACATCTTCAAATCCTGCTTGATGATCTTTAATTTTTAAACACAAATAAATTGCTTTGTCTCACAAGTCTAATTTCATCCTTTTGGCTAAGGTATCTTGAAAACCATCGTCAAGAGAAAGAAAGTTACTAAATCTAATTAGACACTTTCTAAATACCTTTTGGAACATATCCTCTATTGTGATAGGCATGTGGTCTAAAAATAAAGGTTCCATAAATCTTCCTTTGCTTTTAGGGAAGTTGGTAAGAGTGTTTGATTCACTAAAACTTTATCCAACTTTTCCTGAGAAAACTCCTTAGTTCTTGCTTATTGCTCTAAGTGAATCTATTACCCAATATCTTAGATCTACCATTTCCAGGCTTTCTACACAATCTTTGAAGTGTTCATTGTAATTTTTAAAGCTTTAATGGCCTTTAGCTTTAGACCTATACAAGATTTAATTAAAGTCTTCACGTATTATCCATGTATCGTAGTAGATTTCCTTCATTTGCTTTAACCATTCCCAAAATATTTGATATGTGTTGTTAGGCGTATACAAATCAAATCCTTATTTTAATTTCGAATTTATTAAACAATTTAGTATAGAGCAAATAAGGGTTGATCCTATGGGAAAGTTAATTTAATAATTTTGTCTATTAATTATAATAATTTTAAAAGATACAATTACATTTTAATAATTTCACTCATATGAAAGAAATTCTATCTTAAAGGAAGAAACATGATCAATATAGCAACACATAATATCTTCTAAGATTATTAATATACAAAATTAAAAATTAAGAAAATAAACTTTCAATACATTCTTGGAATGACACAATCAATATTTAAAAGCTAGAAAATTACTTTCTTTGTAAAAAAGTTGTAATCATTCAAAATATATAAAGTGTTAGTAGTGTGCCCTAGGCCAATGGATATTTGTGATTCATGTATTAACATTATGACTTGTTAATAATATATTA
>JAOSBK010000004.1:15967652-15979959 GCA_027568895.1 Erythroxylum shatona
TTGTGAATGAATGCAATGAATGGTTTTAAAATTTGATGACTTCTGATTATGTTAGATGATGCCATGTGTAAGTTGGATTTGTTTTTGCTCTAGCATGCCATTATCATAGGATATGTACTTGAATATTCTTGAATGTTTGGGTATGTACCTTGTGGTGCTGGGATGTTGCAACTAATATGATGATTGGGACAACTAGCACACAGTCTTTTTAATTTTGTCCCAATATTCATATAGCAACTCATTTATGTTTTATCTAATTCCATATATTTCTTTCCTAATATATCTTGTTTTACTATTAGGAAAATATTTTTCAAGAAAAACTCTAAACAATTCTGCCTATGCAATTATGCAACTACGATGCAATCAATATAACCAATCTTTAGTAAAATTATTCAATAAAAATTGAAAAGTGAGTAATTTCACTTATTCCTCATCAATTCCTTCAAGTCTTACAGTAGAACAAACAACCAACAATTCTTTTAAATGTTAATGAGGTTCCTCCTGCATGTCCATAGACTTCAAGTAATAAATTTAAGAAACCTAAATTTAGCTTCAAGTTCAAAGACTGGGAAGATGATGCATAAAGGTTGATTTTCTAAGTTTGGCTCTGAAAGTTATTTTGAGGTAGTTGTGACCATTTTAATGCTTTTGGCTTCCTTTTTCCAATTTAGTTTGTCTTTTCAATTAGTACATATTGAGCATGATCAAATTTATACATGCAAAAATTGTATGTTTTAGAGATCAATAAGTTAGTTTCCTCATACTTGGTTTAAAAGTTTCAGGAAAAAATGCCACACATATGGCGAGAGAAAGAGACTTTGAGGAAGAGGCATCGAGGTGAATCTTCTACACCAACCTAGCCCCAGAGAGGCCACAAATGCTTATATTCAATGTCGAGGCTTAAAAAGAGCAGTGTCAAAAGCTTAAGGACAAGAAATTTGGAGTCAATCATTATATCGATTGTGAGGCCTTGGAGCAGATTAGTTT
Organism: Erythroxylum shatona; assembly: GCA_027568895.1. Taxonomy (NCBI): domain Eukaryota; kingdom Viridiplantae; phylum Streptophyta; class Magnoliopsida; order Malpighiales; family Erythroxylaceae; genus Erythroxylum; species Erythroxylum shatona. Next base: position 15,968,640 of record JAOSBK010000004.1, read on the forward strand.
AGCCTAACTAGTAAGGGAGCTTATAGAGGTAGGAGCATGGTCCCGATTTTTCAGAATCGTGGAACCATCATATAGAGAGCTGACTTTGGAGGTCCTCTCCATATTTTATGTGGAGAAAGAATGTTATGATAGGGATCTCCCTAATATAGTTTAGTTCTGGATGATGGGGGAGAGACAATAGATGAGTATTACTCAATTCTCCATCACCATGGGATTATATGACCGAGAGTATGTGGAGACACCACAATACTAAGAATTATGCATAGATTTTCCATATGGGTACCTCCACAACATTTCTGGAGTAAGCTCAGTATAGAGGACGACTATAACTCACACATGTCAAAGGCTTTGACATTGCGTAGTCCAGCACTCAAGTATATACATGATATTTGAAGTCATACGTTAAGTGGTCAAAGTGATAGCTAGGGAGTCATCGGTAATATGGATGTCTTCTACCTCATAAGCATAAGTTAGCAGGAACCTATACAATTGGGACATGCCTTTGTCTAGTTTATCTGGCACTAAAGTGAATATAATAAGGTTGAAACAATATGTGTTGGACCATTTGTGACAAGGTTAGCATCAAGATTTGGAATTTTTTATCGGTTACCACCAATGCTAGAGATGACAACCATGAAGGCACCAAATTTGATGATGACGCATCATATGCATATGGTTCATCAACATTAGAGACCTATGGGATATGTGTACCGACTTGTAAGGGAGCTCATCAGCATCGGGAGGACTTCAAGAGGAATACTAGTAGCCTCAGTCCTCACCATCATAGACAGAAGGTCGAGCATCAGAGGAGTTTCATCCAGACTAGTGGACTATAGCTTAGTTGGAGAGATAACAAGCAGAACTTGCGGGGCAGATGAGTAGACTTGAAACTTCATCAGATTGGATGAGAGAGATTATGGTGTTGCTCATCTAATTCCACCATCTAGCGAGGGCACCTCATCTGTAGCTCCTCAATTTAGCCAGGATCATCATTAAAAGCACCCTTCCTCATTAGATCAACCTCACACTATAGGAGATGTTTAATTTGTATGTTCTTTTTGTATAATTTCGTTAATTATTTTTCCTTCTAAAATAATTTCGTTAACTGATTTCTTCAAGTTTATTATAATCCTGATTATAAATTTCATTAATTGATATTCTAAATTGACTGAATCTGTCTATTAATACTCTACTTTATTATTGAATATTGATTTGAATTGGTGTGCAAAAGGATGATGGTTGGAATGAAATTAGTTTTCTAAGTCATATTTTTTGTAATCATTGAAATTTTCAAGATGAATGAAAATGCATACTATTTACAAACACATATACCCATTTTCGTGAGCTTTTGAACCTAGGAACACTTTTTAAAATTTTTTAAAGCTTTTATTATTCTTTCATGTGTGATATCTGTATCATAGTATAATTCTAGAACTTGTTTTATAATGCATGTTGAGACTGTGTTTATGAAAAGTTAGAAGCATTAACATGATAAAGGCACCTAAATTAACAAACTTGTTTTAGGCTATTTTTTTGAAAATTAACATACCAAAAAATTTACCTTTAGGAATAAACAAGTTGAGCCTTAGCCTTTTTCATTGATTAAACACACATATTAACCTATTCTTATTTTTTTTGGAAGACCTGCATATTATTTTCAATATTGAAGGTTATTTGCTTTATTTATTTGTTGAGACTTAAAATTTGTGAAAGGTCCAGTATCTATTGAATTGTGGTATTGAATGCTCGAAATGTTCCAAAAAAAGAAAGAGCATATGAAAGAAAAGAAATAAAATAAGGGTACTGGTAAAATTATGATGAAAGGACCTATGTGTTTATTAAACAAGTCTTGTAATGTTTCCTTGAGTAAATTTCCTTCATTTAAACTTTTTTATTATCCCATTCATATCCTTACCTAAGCCCCATTACAACTTTTATAAAGACCTTTGGATTTTTGTTTCTAGTTTGTACATAAAAGGTAGAAATATCATTTTACTGCAAGCATATGGAAAAGATTCTACTATGCATGAATTGAGAGTCTTGACACTTTTCATCCTAAACACTTGAGCACATTAAGTGAAATCTTGGTGAGGGTGTAACAATGTATGCTTCTGATTTCAATGCAATTATTGATTTGATTATTATTAATATTACTTAGGAAGTTAATTTAAGATAACTTGACTTTCATTGTATGTTAATTTTATTCAATAGGATATGATATTGTGTAGTATAAATGGATAGGTTGAAATTGATGATGGATTGATGTTATAAAGTTTATATTTTTGATTATAGAATGCTTGAGGACAAGCAAAAACTTAAGTGTTTGGATATTTGATAGATGCATATTTGACTATACTTTTATGCCCATATTTGATGTATTTTGCTAATTTGTATACAATTGGTACTTAATTCATCTCAAGTGTGTATATAGATGACAATTGCCTTCATGGACTTAAATGAGAAGAATTCAGATGAAAACACGACATAAAATGAAAGAATAAAAAATTTAGGAGGAATGCATGGCTATGCACTTTTGTGATACTCAGAGAATTTTGATTATGCATGGTCCGATGCACAACAGTGCAAGAGACCATGCATAACCTAGAAACCTAGAATTTCATATAAAAGAGATGTTTTGGAGGCAATTGAAAGGGAAGCGACAGACATCATTCTGAAAAGTGCAGAGGCAATTTGGAGCTCAAGGAGTAGGAGACACAAAGTTTTTACCAACAGATCCTTCAAAACATAAGATTGGACATCTACATCATCAAAATACTCAATAGAGAACAATCAGGTAGATTTAGAATTATGATTCCATTGTTTTCAATTCAATTTTTTGTATATATGTATATGATTTTGTGTTAGCCAATGTGCAACTAATTTTTCTGTTAGTATTTAGGATTGATGAACCTTATTGGATACCGAAACATGCGTTGATTATTTTATGAATGCAATTGAGTTGTTTGATTATTGTGATCCAATTATCTGTCTTATTATTGTCTAAAAATTTGATTTATCAGAGCTTAATTTGATTTCATACATAGCAATTGAGAAATCCTAGGTTTATTAAATAGATCTAAGATAATTACAAACAGTTAATTGCAATCTTAGAGATAGGGTGACAAAAATCTTCTAAAGTAGGGTAAAACCTAATAGAGGGATTTATAATACGATAATGCAATACTATAAAATTTAACCTGAGTAATTCGGTTAAAAATCTTAGGATTAGTTGTTAGTAGACTCAAGGTCAGCTACTAGCATACCTTAGGAATACTCACAATCCAATTAATCAATAACACAATTACAAAAAAGAACAAATGGTTAAGGGTTTAGAGGGGATTCGAAGCCTAGATACTAATTATTTGATATTGGTAATTAAATAAGTGATTCACTAATTTGCTGCTTTAATCAATCTGCTTGTTTATTTTATTTGCTTAATTTTAGTTTTTCAAATTCAAAATCCACATTCAATTCTTAAGCTAGATAATAGAACAACAGTAACTACTAGTACTTACTGTCCTATAGGATCAACCCGTTCTTGTCGGTACTAACCACAGTTACACCATTCACTTGTGGTTTATTACAATTTTGACTATCACGAAATAGGTCAATTAGGTAGTCAACCTATATACCAGATAAATCACTATGCACAAAACATAATAAGTATAGAACTATTCAAAATAAAAACAATATAATAATGCAAGAGTAGATGGATGCGAAACATTTATGAATTTATATTGATTTAGACCTCTTTAACTAATGTTCACTCATAAAGCTTGTTTGAGACTTTTAAATCTACTATATCCCTTCTTCAATAAGTGAAAAGAAAGTTTCTACAAATTGTCTTTTCCAAAGTTGAAGACAAACCTTTACAACTTTGAAGTGTTTAGAACTCTCTCTATCACAACCCTAAACGTTACAATTACACAACAGTCACAATGCTTTCTTACAATAATGTTTTCTCACACTTGAAAACTCAAAACTTAAGATATCATAAATATATTTTACTTGTAACTATTTATAAACTTTTTGATAAACCACCGGTATCCGAACCCACTGGGCCGACTAATCCGGTTCGAACAGAGGCTATATATATACTTGTTCTTGGTCTTCTGGTCGTTGTTAGGGTTAAATCTCTCCATATTTGGCAATATGACTATTTTCACCTAAAATTGGAAACCATGTTTAGTTAATCAAAAAAGTTCAATTAATACATGGGCTTAACATACTAGATTTCAACTCCACTATTCGGTTAACAATCCAAGTTTGGTTAACTGCACCCAGCTATCCAATCTAAGTTGGTTAAGTAAACTTAATGTTTTTCCCTGGACTACTGTAAAGTTCTTCTTATATGAATCCTTGCCTTGGCCTTGTTAACTTATTTCTAAGATGGCAATCGTCTTTTTGAATCCTTCAAGTAGCTTCGCAAATTTCTTGAAACTTGTTTCAAGTACTTTAAGTTGGACCTTAGTCTCTTTGAAAACTCCAAGCTTGTTCATCCTCTAAATGAACAATTCTACAGTTGATATTTCCATGAGATTATTGCACCTATTTTAATCCACACGCCTTATCAAATGTGCAAGGGCATGCAGTTCAAATGCACATGTGCTCACATAAGTACCAGATCTCGCGCTTGTGGTGCACACCCCTTGCATGACATAGGTTGCATGCACGCCCTAGCCCATGATCATGATGGTGTGCATGTTGCACACACTTGACACATAAGCGCATGTTTAACCCATGTGGCGTGTCCATGTCGCATGCTTGACGTTTGTTATGATGTTCTCCTTCAAAAGCCAGACAGTTGGTGTGTATCCCACCTTTCAAGCTTATGGGACGTGCCTTCGTTAATCAGGCCACCAGACTAATTATTTTCTATAGCTATTTTCGTTGATTTCCGTTGAATTCTAGTGAATTATCGTTGAAAATCATCACGAACTCCATTTCTACTTTTTTTTTTTTCTTGCAATTGTCAAACAAGAAATAATCTAAGAAATAATTGTAAGTTGTAGAAAATTTGGCTTTGTTTCAGGCCACAAAATCATGCAACTATTTTGTTGTCATATATTAATTATAGTATGAATTTTATTAATTAACAATGAACTTGTGTAAACGAAAATGATGTAAAATATATATGTATATTTTAATTAGATTTTGTTTGAATAAGCTATTAAAAATTTGAATGAACTATTCATTGATATATGAACAAAGGATTTGAAAAGCAAGGGCTTTTGAATTCCGAAAGTCGTGAACAAATAGCAGTAACACGGAGGCTCGTAACTTTGGGTTTGAAGAAGCTCACACTATTCCAGTTTGTGAGGGTAAGCTTTGATTTCTCTTCAAGTTTAACCGCGTACGTACTAGCTGATTAATTTAACTGGTGCGTTTATTTTCATGTTTTTCGTCCAATCGCAACGCATAATCAAGCCTGTGAATTTTCAATGGTCTTCTATAAGCGAAGTTGTAGAAAATGTCAATCTTATATTAGCAAGAAGGGGTATAAACTGTAACTTTGTCAGACCACAAGCGTCATAGAAATAGCTTCTTATGAGTTTACCAACTCAAATGCCTCAGTACTAAAATTTGAAGAGATAATTAGTTTTAGTTAAAAAAACTTAAAGAAAATTATTATAACAAAATTCTTCATTTTGTCAAATAATTTATTTAAAATATATGATTTACTAGTTATATTAAAGAATTAGTTATATTTTTGAAAAATAATAAGTGAAAATTTCACTCATATTAAGAAGAATAGACTTTAATTTTATATAATTTCCTTATAGAAATTCAATTTTAAATTTCAGCTGAAATTTTTATGTGAAGTTCAAGTCAAAGAGAGAGCCCCAGTTCTATCGGTCATTAATGCAATAGTATTTCAAAATGTGGGAAACTTAAGTGAAAAAGTTTCCTTTAGAATTGTGTTTCGCAAACCTTATGTAACGATTAATAAATATAAGGTTGATATGGAACTTTTTTTTTCCCCCCAGAAAGGTTGGTACGGAATGTTTTACCGAATGCATAAATATATGTTTGTGCTAATTTGTTTCGGTTCTGTAAAATTATGCTATTGAACCGGTGTGAAAGTCGCAAATAGATCAGTAAATCATTACAAACAAAAGCTTATGATTATCGCTACTACATCATAACTTTTTTCATCAAATATTACTCAAAACCATGTATCAGTTTCTTATTTAATTTAATTAAAAGTTTAAATATAAATAAATCCAGAAATAACTAAGTTGTTTATAATTAAGAAAACGAACGTGCTATGAAGATGGACAAACAGAGTTGAAAATTGAGTTGCAACCCAGAGCTAAAATAGTGTTTTAAGAGCATAAAAACAAAGTTTTTTAACATTAAATATTTTAAAATACTTACTTATACAAACTTTTAATTTTCCGTGCACTATAGATAAATTCCAATCGTAAACTTCTGCTGTTTTGACTTCTAAAGAAGTTCAATTGAAGACATCAAATGATTTCTTGATTTCTTCTTTTAGTGTATGTTTACTATGCTTTCTTCTGAAGTTGATAGGATATTGGTGTATCTTTGACTACTGAAATTCATAGTATATTGATGGATGCATTTAGATATATGTATATATAATCTTTAGCCTTTAAGGTGATGTCACCAAAATACCCACTCAAAATATATTTTGCAACATAGTTTGGTCGTCAGAGCTGAGATATATTTGCTCGTCAGCCATGATAACAGACTCATATTTCTTTATACAGTTTGCTGTCAAAAGTTAGGTCTAAGAGCCATTATCTTTAGTTCTTTTCTCAATAATATGATGATGTATATACCCACTTCTGCGTACGTCATTTCAACTCATAAAAAATAAAAAAAAAGGAACTTATAGTAAATCTAAATTATCAAAGAGTATACGTTTTTCATATTTTTCTCTAGAAGAATTCAAAATTTTAAGTTAATTTTGCATAAAATTTTATTTTTTAAATATCATATAATTCAAATTTAGTTTTAGAGATTTATGAAATTTCATAATTAATAATATATATATATATTAAAAACATTCTAATATTTAACTTGTGGATAGAATTATAAAAATATTTCATATTAAAATATGTTAATATAAATTAGTTTGTATGATTCGAATATAATGATTGGCTGACATATATTTAAGCTTTTCATATTCAGTTTATAGAATTGGAGTTTCAAGTATAATTTGAATTCCCATAATATATTATATGTATAAGAAGTTAAATACAAATTTCAAATAATTTCCAGTTGTCTTTATTCTTCAGTTATTCACATATGTGATATCAAAAATATTATATTGTAAAAAATAAATCATCATTATCCCCATCATCAAAACCCAATTAAAATCTCACATCAACGTGGGGTCTGGAGAGGTTTAATAATACTTAGCCTTACTTCTGCATAATAAAGAAACTGTTTTCGATAGTTCTACATACAAATGTGATATAAATATAAGATACAATTAAAAAAATTCTAGTGCCCGGAGATGTCCAATAGTACATAACTTTATCCTTAACTAGTAGAGAGATTATTGACTAAATGACTTACAGACAGAGATAAATTTTGAAATAAAAAAATAAATAAAATAAACAAATAATACTATTAATATTAAAATACAGAGATGCATAATACTAAAATAATAATTTCGCCGAAACACATTGAATAAGTGACAGTAGTTAGATGAGAAATTGTCAAAGCTATACTTGTCACTGGTTCCGAAGGCGAGGAGCTCCTTAAGTACAAAAAATTATTCTTATAAACTTGAGCTGAAAAGTCAAGTCATAAGACACAATGGCTTGTCCATGGCTAACAACTAGATAGGTAGAGATTGAACAATTAGACGAGACTTCCTAAGAATTAAATATGATGCAATAGATTCACAATATCTAAATTCATAAAACTACTTGACTAAGTATGCTCTCTTTAAGAGATGTCCTTTACTCTTATCTTAGTATGCCAAAGATTTCTATTACGGACCAAGTCTCTGGTAAGATCCAACCCTGCCATATCATTCATGATCACTTCCCTTCAGTTCTTTTTAGGCCTTTCTTTTTTTCTCTTACAGTCTCTGAAAATTATTTTATCGTATCATCAGGGTGTCTCTTTCTTATATGTTCGAATTACCTAAGCCTTGTCTCTCGTAATTTGTGATTAATACCAGCTACCTATAATTTGTCTCTTATCATACAATTATGAACCTTATCTCTTCCAGTAATGTCACACATCCACAAGAGCATCCTCATCTCTGTCACCAAAAGCTTATTGATATGTATGTGTTTTGTAGGTCAATACTCTGGCCCATATAATATGGTTGGGCAAATCACTATTCGATAGAATTTACCTTTAAATTTGAGTGGGATCTTCTTGTCACATAAGACCCTTACTGCACTTCGCCATTTGAACTACCCTGATTTGATACAATGGATTATATTGTCATCGATCTCTTCATTGCTTTGGATGATAGACCCTAGGTACTTAAAACACTTTTTTGTGGTACAAATTCAGACCCAATTTTTAATTCCACATCATTAACGACCTAATGTCATAAAAGGTTGCATTTTAAGTACTCGGTCTTAGTCCTGTTCATTTTAAAACCTTTCAACTCTAACCTTTCCCTCCAACATTCTAACTTGACAGTTACCGCCTCACTTGTCTCATCTATTAAGACAATATCATTAGCAAATAACATACACCAAGGCATATCTCCTTACATATTCTTGGTAAGCTCACCCGTCACTATCGTAAACAGAAAAGGGATCAATGCGAAATTTTGGTGTAGCCCAACACCAAAAGAAAAATTCTCAATGTCTCATCTTATCATCCATACGCTAGTCATTTCCCTTCATACATATCTTTAATCACCCTTATATATGATATAGGAACTCCCTTAACCTCCAAACACTTCCATAAAATTTCCTTAGGAACCTTGTCATATGCCTTCTCTAAATTAATAAAAAAACCATGTGCAAATTCCTCTTTCTTTCCTTATAATATTCCATTAAGCTCCGAAGGAGATGTAATGCTTTTGTTATGGACCTTCTAGGAATAAAGCCAAATTGGTTGGTCGATATATAAACTACTTTTTTGACTCTCTTCTCAATTACCTTCTCCCATAACTTCATGGAGTGACTAAGTAGTTTTATGCCTCTATAGTTATGACAATTCTGGATGTCCCTTTGGCCTTATATAAAGCAATTAACTTACTTATTTTTAATAAAATTAACCTACCCATTCTCCATTCATCCAGCATTCTAGCAAACTCAAGGATCACATTAAAAAGCTTGACTAGCCAATCAAGACCTTTAACGCCTATTCTCTTCCATACCTCTATGGTTATCTCATCTGACCCTATTGCCCTTTCGCTCTTCATCTCCCTAAAAACTTTTTTAATTTTTTCCTTGTGATTTGTTCATATTGAGACCAACTACGAAAAAATATCAGACTTGTTTAGGTCACCTAAAGATATGTTGTATTCCATGCCTTCATTATAAAGGCCATAAATGTACCTTTGCCAACTACTTTTGATGGCATTTGCCTCTATAAGCACCTACCTTGTTTCATCTCTTATACAGCATACTTGGTTGAAGCCACTTGTCTTTCATGGCCTAACTCTTACCAACTTAAAATTTCCTTTTTCTCCCTTCTTTGTATCCAATCTCCTATACAAATTCTCGTAAGCATCACCTTTAGCCATTGAAACTATCTTCTTAGCCTCTTTCTTTCCCAATTTGTACCTTTCTCTATTAACTTCTCTCTCTGCCTCTATTGTACTTTCCAATAAAGCTTTGTATTCTCACTTTTTAGTGTTCATCTTTCCTTGGACATCTTCATATCACCACCAATATTTCATCCTCCCACCCATGGACCCTTTAAAAACTCCCAAGATTTTTGCACTGGTATCTCGTACCAAAGTTGCTACTCCCTCCCACTTCTGATTAGCATCCCCTCTTAATGTCCATTTGGCTCCATTTCTTATTATATCCTTAAATTGTTCCATCATGGACCCTTTCAGATTCCACCATCTAATTCTAATACACCTCCTAGTAATTTGTTTCTTCCTCCATCCCTTAACTTCTAGATCCAAAACTAACATTCGATACTGAGTTTCTAAACATGCTTCTTAAATCACTTTACAATCCTTGCACCTAGCTCGATTGCTTCGCCTTATAAGGAAATAATCAATTTAAGTATTGGTGGTGCTACTCTTAAAATCCACCAGGTGCTCCTTGTTCTTCTTAAATAAAGAATTTTCTATCACTAACTTAAACACCACTGCTATGTCCAATATAACAATCTCACTATTATTCCAATTGCCATACTCAAAACGTCTATAAGTCCATAGATAACCATCTGAAACTCCCTATATATGACAACTAAAATCTCCTCCTAAGATAACTTGCTCACTAATATGGATTTGCTAAATCACTTCATTTGGCTCATTCTAGAATTGTCATTTTTTTTCATTTAACTTATTCCAAAATTGTCATTTTTGTTGTTTTTCCAAACCTACTTGAGGTGCATATGCACACACCAGATTGAGAACATCATTGCTAACCACAATCTTAGCAACCATAATCATATCATTTGTCCCTTTTGATCTCCACCACTTGATTTATAAGTTATTTGGCAACTAAGATACCTACCCCATTTTATCTTCTCGAACCCCCTGAGTACCATAATTTGAACCCATTTATCTCCTTCACTTTAACCCCCTTCCATTTTATCTCCTAGAAGCACACTATATGTATCTTATACTTGTCTAAAATCTCTACTAATTCTAGAGACTTTCCTGTAAGAGTCTCAATGTTTCAAGAAGCTATCTGTACTTTGTCATCACCTTTTTTATTCTTACATACAAAATGCACTGACAGGCTAGCCTTTGTTTTATTCTCGATATGCAAAGTCATCCCTCCTAACTTAGTACCCCTATAATTCCAAAGAGGCTATTCCCAAAAGTCCTTAAAGTCTCTCAAATTAAAAAAAAAGTCTAGAGAGAACAATACCCTAAGTAAGGGGGTATAAGAGAAAAAAATTATTAATCCACTAGGCTCGGCTAATAGACCACTAGGGAAAAAAAACTAGCAAAACTAAAAATAAATAAAGGAAGTAGGCAATATAAGTATAGGAATTTGAAAAACAAGATCGTTACTAAGCTAGAATACTAAAAGTCCTACTAGACAAACACAACCTTGGAACAATGATCGCCACCAAATGCCAAAAATGACTAACAAAAGAGAAGCAATAATTGTAACACCCCACTCCCACAAGACCCGAACCCGACATCGATGGTGATATCCGAGTCCGTGCCCCGCGAGGGTGG
>JAOSBK010000004.1:15982761-15997872 GCA_027568895.1 Erythroxylum shatona
TATTCTCTTCAAGAAAGGTGTGTTCTTCTTATTGTTACTTCAAGAATTGCATCACTTATCAAGGTAATCACTTGTGGTGTGTTCAATTATTCTGTTTTCTTTGGGTTTGGGTCTCAATTTTGTATAATTGGGTTTTGAACTAGCATGTTCTTAGAATAGAAAGATTGGGGATTTGATTCAATATGATTATAGGGTTTCAAAAACCTTGTTTTCTTGGGGTTTTCGTATCACTAAAATATCCAAAATTTATTATAAATAGGCTTAAACTCTATTAGAGTTAGTTCTTCTTACTTAACCCTCTCTGTAATAGTTACATAATTCTCTCAACTTGTTCTATAGATAGAGGGTGGGAACTTGTGCAGTTGTGGTGGTTGAGATGAGCCAGTTTTGAAATTGGTTTAAGAATATGAAAAGAAAAGGATCAATCTTCAAAATAAGGTACGACTTCAGATTCATGGTTTATTATGATTTATGTGTTAATCATTTTACGAAATTAAAGTGATTCTAATTTTCGAGAAATCAAAATATGAAAAAGTTTCATAATTATTACGCTATAGTCAAGGTCTGATCTCGTCCTGATTTTTCAACATTAGTATCAGAGCCATCTTTAATTTTATAATTTGATTAAAATATGTTTGATTGTTATTGGTAAATTTTGGAATTAAAGTCTCAACGTTTCATGATTAAACAATGTGAAAAGTTCAGATTGAATATTTTAAAACCCTTTTTTAATTTAAAATTGAAAAACTTGAGATTAGAAATCCAAAGATGGTTGACAGCAGCTTCTTTAGTGATAACTAGGGTTTCATCTTTTATGTTTTTAAGGTTTCCTAACATGAAGATGAAGAGGCTTGTTTGGATACATTGATAATATATTCTATGATTAGAATAAAAGTTGCTTGGCAACAAGGATAAGGATATCCTAAGCCTTAAACAAGGTTTGTTTTGAAACTATGACAGTGTATCCTAAGGCTAGAAATGAAACATGTTTGGGTATTGGAATAAGGTATTTTAAACCTAGTTTAAGGCTTATTTGCGATTAGGATTAATATAATCTTAATAAATTTTTTTTCCAAACATTACTTTAAAATTGTTTTAAAATCTAAAAATCAATTTCAAAATTAAATTAATTATTTTTCTAAATATGATTAAGATTACTAATTTATTGATTCTTAATTAATTTTAGAAAAGTAGTTCATAAAATTAGAATAAATAAGTTTTAATTAGATTGAAATTAATTAATAAGAATCTTCAAAATTAAGAAAATTATTTTCGTAAGTAATTAAGATAATTGTTTCTCAATTAAATTTATTAATTTCAATTTGATTGAGATAAATTAAATTTATGATTTTATTTAGAGAATTTTTATTCAATTTATTTAAAAATTGTTTCTTTCTTTATAAATAACAAGTTTCTTGATTTATTGGAAAAGATATTTTTCTTGATTAAATTTTAAAAAATGTTTTCATTTATTAATTAAAAAATGTGATTTCTTTAATATTTTGAAAATAGTTTTCTAACTTATTAAAGAAAGATATCATAATTAATTAAGAAATCAATCTCTAAATAAATAATACAAATGAATTTCTTAATTAAATTTAAAATTTTTTATTTAATTTTGAAAGAATTTTCCCTTTAATATTGGAAAATATTTTTCTAATTAAGAGAAATTAATTTCTAATGAGATTAGAAATAGTAATTTCTAATTAGATTAGAAATAGCTTTTAAATTGGATTAGAATGTATTTCTTATATAATTTTGAAAAGGCAATTTTCTAAATTATAATAAGTAGCATAATTTATTGAAAATTGTTTTCAATTAAATTTTGTTAAAGGAGTAAAAATAATTGAAAATAATTTTCAAGTGAATTTGAGATTTGTTTTCAAATCAAATTAAATTTATATTTGGAATAGGAATTTAATTCATTTAGGAATCACATGGATTTAATCTAATTTAAAATTTTCAAAGAGTTGGAAATAATATTTTAGAATATAAGATCAACAACTTGAATCAAACGAAGCTTAACATTATGTAGATAATTTGATTATGAGGCATAAGTTGCAAACTTTATTAGATTTATCTTAAATTATATGTTTTATAAATGTGATATTTTACATGCAATTTTATGTTTGATGAGATGAATGAAATTTAATCTCTCGTTAAAATATTAAGTACACATTGAGAATGTGATTATTGTGTTCCATTGTTATAAGAATAAACTAGAGTTTTATTTATTGTTAGGCTTGTTAAGCAAACTCAAGGCCCTTTAAACCGAATATGTTTAGTCTTATGACAATGAGTCCTACTTAACTAAAGTTGTGTGATTTGGATGAATAAACTCATGGTCACATGAATTTTGAAGTAGGGTTAGGAATAACATGAAAAACATGTTTTGGCGATAGTTGTTACCTAACAGATCCAGGAGTCACATGAGTTGTGATTGATAAAGTTGTTATCTATGTCACAACCCGGTACCACATCGAGCCTATGACAACTGCAACATACCTGGGCTAAGAACACTCACGGTATTCTTAATCTGACTATGTAAAGCTAACTGAATAAGTCTCTCCCTTTTTTAAAACAAATTTGGGCAGCATGACAATTGTACTCTAAAAATCCTAAAACTCATTCAAATTCCTACAAACAATTTTAAACACACTTTTATATTCACATCAAAAATTTTACCACAACTACAGGATCTTAATGCCCACTCAAAGTAATCTCAACAATAGTATCAAAAGTACATACATAAGGTCTATTACAATAACAAAAAAGTCAAGAGTTAAATTTATATAGTCATAAAGCATATCAATATAACCAATCTAATAAAAACAGTAAAGCAGTTAGTAAGCCACTATGCAAATAAAGTATAAAATAGAAACTACCTACGTGCAGTAATACCCCAAAAATGTCAAAAGATCGCACGATCCACTCAAATCTTCACGCTCACTAAATTAACCTGTATGGTTGGAAAGTAGAGGGGTGAGTACACTATATATTCAGTGAGCAGGAAAAACATATATTACAAATAGAACTCGATACACACCAAGACGGTGTAGATAACCTATGAAGTAAAAATACATCACATAGAAACACATATGCCTAGCCTATGACTCAACATATACTAGTTAGGAATCACATAGGCCTAGCCAATTAATCACCCATCCAGAACATAAGTTCCAATTCCAGTACACAAAAGCAGAAAAAACATCACATGTATAAATCAAATCTGATCCAAAAACAAATCTCAAAATAAGCCAAAATAATCATATATGTCATCCCTAGTTGGCCAAACTAGTGTGCACATCACTGATTCCCAGTGTTGGCTTGACTTTCATCTATGGTGAGTCCAGACTATAGTCAACAAGAGCGTTATGACCCTAGGTGATGATTTCATCCGTGTCCAAACCCTAGGTGTAGAATCACCTTCAAGTCCTATAGAAAGGTGCCAATATGGGGACTCGATTTTTATGTACTAGCATTAAGGATACGAGAGTCACTTAATCTGTTGTACCTAGAACATGATTGGACAATCGTTACCTCACTAATCATAAAAATCATAAAAATTTTAAGTACAAAAATCAAGTAAGGCCCTATGCCTTTATTTATCGGTCCAATCGATAAAATGGAACCTTGCCATAGCTTTAAGCCAAAAGAGAACACACACATGCAACATATATGACTCAATTATGCATATGCAAATTTCAAAACATTATTTCATGCAATAAAATTCATCTTTTGCACTCTAAATGCAAAGTTAATCAAAAATGTAATTTCAGAAAATAAAACATTGTCCTTTGCACTTCAAGTGTTGGTTTGTTGAAAACAATATCATTTCTCAAAATACATAATAAAAATATCAGTTGCATTCCAAGTACAAAGTGTTATTCAAAACAATGTCATTTATTAAATACACAAGTATACCAGCATCTATTTGAGATTCAATTCTACCATACATTACCAAGGTTTAAAATTCACATACAAGTCATCATGCATGTCTTGGGATGTCCTAATCTCATTTGAGAGATATGGTTTCCCCAACTCACCTCAAAAGAAGGTGTACATTCCCTTAACTTTAACAATCCTCAATACGAGATCCTTGATTCACAACTCCCGAGCCTTTATACATAAAAAGTATACCATGTATTTATTACTCAAATATATATCTTATATTTATTCATCATCACATAAGTGTATTAAACACAATATCACTATCTTTAAGCTATAAGATTTAGCCATTACTCATCAATTTGAGCAAAATTCAAGTTTACTCTAAGTAAACATGAAAGCCGCTTTCTAATAAATATCATTACGAATCCTTAAATCCTAAGCCAAAGTTCACTTAGACATTTTATCAAACACCTAATGTGCATGACTTTCAAGTCATATTTTCGAGACTTTATCAAAGTAATTCATGCTCCTTTCTTATTATATAACAAACACTTCCAAATAACAACATATTTTACCACTCCATTTAATCCAATTCCCTTCATTTAAGCCATGTTTATCATAATTATGCAACTCATTACATTAATCCATTCCTTCTCCCATCATTTTGACCAAGCCTCATCCAATATATAACTTCTTCATTTTTCATCATCAATTATACATGTATAATTAACACCATAGAATTCATTTAAATCATCAATTTCAGAAGTTATCAAAAATTCACAAACTTTCACCAAGGAGAGGACATTTCGATTTTTACTTAAGGGGGCTTCTCTATGACTTATTTCATTAATCTAAATCATGTTTCATGTATATTAAAGCATGGCGAACAACACAACTTAACACCAAACTCAAAATCATAATGTAGAGAAAGATGAGACAAAACTTACCTAAACCTTCCTTTGGTGATATCTTAAAATCCTTTGAGAATTTCTCAAATATAATGATAGATTTAAGTTTCTTGACCCTAAATTAGCTTAGAACACCTAGATTTGGGTTGGAGAATCAAAAAATAGGGTAGGAATTAGTGACAGCCGAAAATGGTTCTTCTCCTCCTCTCTTCTCCTTTCTTTTAATTCAAACAAAATGTTTCAAGTCGTTAGTAATGGGATGCATGACCATACATGAAGAAGGGTCTAGAGTCTTGACTCTTCTTTGACCAAAATATGGTGAAATTACCTTTTTGCCCTTAGGTTATGTGAAATTACCATTTTACCCTCCAAACTTTTCCTAAATTTGCAATTGAGCCCAAAATTTGAAAATCTCCAAAACTTTTACTTTTATTTTGGTCCCCAGACTTTTTAAAATAATAATTAAGCCCTTTAATTTTATAAAATTACATATTGATCCTCCAATAATTGAAAAATTACATTTAAGTCCTTTGACTTTTAACAATTGGCAAATAAGCCCGTATATACATCAACTTTTCCAATTAAGCTTTCTAAGTGTCCAATAAGTCTATAAATCATGTCTAATCACTTTTAAGGCATTAGAATACATCTAACTCATCCACTATGGTCATATCCATCCAATGGACTCGGTTTTATGCACTTAGAAGTTTATATGTCAGAAGTCCCCATGATTTCTGACATATCGATGAACTATAAGTTTATTTAAGAGCATATAACATTCTAAATCACTGAAATGTATATCCAAAAGTATTTAATTACATCTATGAACTCATATACTACCATGAATATATCAATATATAGTAGTATCTCTAAGTATAGACCAATACAAAAAGGCTCAGAGAGTTCAATCTAAGTTTAATTGGTTTGTTGAGCAAACTCAACACTAATTATATTTTAATGGGATCTTAGATGACTAGAAATATTAGAGTTATCTTTCCTTCTAGAAAGATTAGAGTTATATTTCCAAATAGTAGTGAGGGCTATTATTTCGAATAAAATAGTGGGGGTAACCAAATACCTGATTAAACTCCTAATCTCATTTGGTAGTCATGATATATAATTAATTACCTATTTTTCTTATATTTATATTCTTTTCTAAGTGGAATTTACCTTTTTTAGTATATAATAAGTTAGTGAATCAAAATTCTTAGACATAGAGTTATGTTTAAGAAGAGTTATTAAAGTTAGATAGAAACGATGTTTGTCTATTATGCAATTTTGCTATAATCCCTATTGAGGATTTGGTGAGAAAGTTTTAGAAATATGTCAAAATCATATAGATGACAAAATGTATTGACATTTTTTGTTAATGTCTCATAACACATAAAATGTATGTCAACACCATGATAGTAAGATGCAAGAGGTTGCATAGAGCATAGTTGAAAGGTATAGTAGCTTTTTGGAATTGTTGCACTTAATTTAGCCTACAAAAAACATAAACATAGACATCACTTAAAGGCAATTACTATAAGATCCCACATCAATTGGAGAGGAGAACGAAGTACTCTTTATAAGGGTATGGATACCTCTTCCCTATAGATGCATTTTTTCGACTGTGGAAAGAGCAAAACTGTAAAGGCCTTAGTATAATGGGCAACTCAAAGTGGAAAATATCTATGGGTAGGTGGTTTGGGTTGTTATAAATGGTATCAAATTTGACTCTCGATCCGTTGTGCCAGCAAGGACACTGGGGCCTAAAGGGGTGGATTATAAGATCCCATATCAGTTGGAGAGAAGAACGAAGTATGTCTTATAAGGGTATAAATACATCTTCCCCATAGATGCGTTTTCCCGTGTGTGGGAAGAGGAAAACTGTGAGGGCCTTGGCCTAATGGGTAACCTAGAGTAGACAATATCTAAGGACGGGTAGTCTGGGCTATTACATTTACTATAGTATGATAATAGCTGTCATCAAAAGAAAAATGATGGCCTGAATTTTCATGCCTATACTAAATATGATAGATATCATATATATTTCTAGTTCATTTTTATGATTATTTGATAATGAATTTAAATTCAACATCATTATAATGTTCAATGTATGATAAGATATATATTGTTGAGTATAAGTAGTTGACCCAATTTTTTACAAATTTGTATGTGTTCAATCAAAGGAGACTTATGCTTAACATAAATGGCAAGAATACAAAATTGGATAACTGAGACTATTCCTTTATGCCATGTTGGTTAAATTAACATAACAATAACAACAACAACAATCCAGTAAAAAAATCCCACTAAAAGTAGGATTTGGAGAGGTCTAATGTATGCATCCTTACCCCTAACGAGAATTATAAAGTTACATATAAGGACATGTGTATCCTTTTGTTTATGAATTGTATAAAACTTGTTAAACTTATCAAGTTGAAGAATAATCAAATCAAGCTTCCGTGAAAGGATGATAATGGTATTGAATTATTAAATCTTATACTTATGATGTATTGGATGGAATAACAATTAACAAAAAGATAATACTTATAATTCATTATATTAATATTGACTTTATATGATATAGTCACATGTATTAAATGAAATGTTGATTTAAAATTATGAAAAATTTAAATTGTTTAAATTTAAGTAAAAATTAAGCGTTGAGGATACTGAAACACTTTGATGAGATTGTTGTGATGACTTTTAAATTTTTGGTTATGTATAGGGAATGAGATTCTTTGGTGAGTATGGATTTATGTAAGGAGGAAAATATAACATGAGGTATTGTATGATGCAATATTATTTCTTCTAAAGCTATGTCTAGTATAATGACTTACCTTCAATGTTTCCAGTTAAATCAATTAGCAAAATTTCATATTAGATATGAAATGCTAAGTCTTTGAAAGAGTCAAAGTTAATGACTCAAGGATGTTATGCTTGGGTGAATCAGACATCATCCATTAAGTTTAGACCTAAATTAGATAATAAAAATTTATAAGATATCCAAAAGGTTGGCTATAATATTATGTATCTCTTGAATAAATTGTTTGTTTAAATGTATACTTATAGAAGAATAGTTATCAAGATAATTATTGGGAGTAAAATGAATTTTGAAAGGTTCAAATCTCATAAGAATACATCAAACTAGAACTAGTGCCTTTGATGATATATTTGATGTAAATTTGAAAGGTTACAAGATGTTGAAAGATTCACTTATATGATGAATTTAAAGAGTTTATTTTAGAAATGATTGCAAAATTTATCATGTCTACAAAAAGGTTAGTGGAATATAGTTGTCCTCTTTATTGGGAGTATTTAAAAACATATTACTCACAGAGAACAATAGTTCTAATTTTCAATTGATGAAAATATAATTGTCCAAGACAACTTTTGTTGGTTGTGGAAAGGTAACAACTTAATTCCTAGAATTAGATCTATAGAGATAGATTGGAAGATGTTCAACTATTATAAGTCCAAGTACATAGATAATGTACTAAAGATGTTTAGTATTTAAGATATCTAATACTTATGAAGTATTAACGACGTGTGTGTGTGTGTGTGTGTGTGTGTGTGTGTGTGTGTGTGTGTGAGAGAGAGAGAGAGAGAGAGAGAGAGAGAGAGAGATGGCGCACTTGAATGTTTTTAGAGGTGGCTTTATTTTTGGTTGGCTAGTTATTTCTGTATTGATTAGTTTACTGGTCAAGGTTCAAATACTTGTATTCGATAGAAATTATCTCTCGTTGCATCTTAATTACATCACATTTCTTATCAGGTTGCTTTGTCTTTCTTTCTTTGTTTGCTTCTGAAGGTTCGAGCATTGTTCCTGTCATGTATAAATAATGCTAGCTACAAGCTTCATCCATATCCTCTAACACATGTACACAAGTTCTTGGGAATGAAGGTAGGTTTTAAATAATTTATTTGAATTTTTTGTGTAACTTTAATATTCTGACTTATAAAAGATGGGATTTACTTTCTTTTAGGAATCTGAAGTAAGCCTTTGCAATGTTTGTGGTCTATTGATTATAGATGAAATGGGAACCAAGTTGTTTACTTGGTGGGTTACCCCAAGGATGGACTTCAAAACTACAATTTTCTTGGCTTAGAACAATTTGAGACGTGAACTAATCCATGTTTATTTTAGTTGATCGTTTTATTTTGTGTAATACTAGATTACGAGGTTTTTCATTTTCCAATGCGTTGGCTTAATTTGAAAACAGAAGTTGAGATTATATTCAACATGTAATTCTGTTGTTTATGAATCCACATGTGCATTTTTTTGGATTTGTCTAAGGTTTGAAGCTTGATGTAAGTTTACGAACTATAGCTTGAGGACCTATTCACTTGAATGTAACCATATCTCAATTTTTACTTAAAGTATCATGCTAAAAACAACAAAAAATTAATAGCAAAACTTGGCTGAGAAGCACAAACTCCATTTGGTTTGGTACATTTAAAGTGGATACAGAGTTCTTGCATTCTGAAAATGAAGATATACTACTTATCCAAATGGAATCTTGTAACCTTCAGTTAAATCAAAACTTCTCAAGATCATATAATTCAGTTAAATAAACAGGCGAAAAACTGCAATCTTATTATTATTATTATATATTCTATATTTTTTATTAGAGTTATAAACTTAATTTTTATAGAATTAAATATCCAAAATCTAAATTCTTATAAAAATATTCATTGAAATACTAAAATATATAATGTTCATATCCTTATAATTCTTTTCAAAGTCATGTCCTCATAAGTCATTTTACACATAAACAACTAATATTAAACAGCTAATTTTACCAAACATCTTTATCAAACAGCTAATGCAATCCGCTAGTCAAAGCAGTTGATATAATTAGCTATCAACTAATAGCTGATAGAATTATCTATCAGCTAAATGCAATCAGCTGATTGCCAAACAGAACCTATATGAAACACCAACACACTCACACACAAACACACACACAACACACACACATATATATATAAATGTTAGAGGTTAATAACAGTGGAAATTAAAAGACATGAATATAAGAAACGTTATCGACGTTATGGTAATAAAGTATAATAAAACGATGGAGGTTGCATGAAACATTAGTAACTGAAAAATAAAAATTGTATTCAACCAAAATATCAACAGATAGGCATGTCAGGCATCTACTGAAATCTGAATTTGGAATTATCAGATATTGACCAAACATACAACACCGTCCTTCCAGCTTAGTCTATTTTCAATTCCTGAAAAATATGTTTAATTATTTGGCGGATATAAATGATTAGCTACTTTTTTAAGTTCACCAAAAACAGGATCAAAGAAAGTGGTTTGAATGACTTGTCATATAATTAACTTATTTCTTTTCATATGACTCAGATGACATTAACTTTGCTTGAGCATTACTTAGAGTAAGGCATTGCTAGATGAATTAACCAAAGCATTTAGATGGAGCTGAAGCTAGCTAGTAAGTCTATAATCTTATGTTTGTCCATCACCATTTCACCACAATAGTACTCCTCACAAAGTGTTTATTATCTGACCATACCAATTGCCCAAATACATAGTCCTTCCCCGCGTTGCCTTTCTTACTTGTCAGTGTCACCTTGAAGCTTTTCTCTTCGCCAACTTTCTTAAACACTAAGCTTTCTGGTTCAACAGAAACAGATAACCCGTTAGGCTTCTTGACACAAACTTTGTACGTTCCTGGAGAGCCAACATTTTTAACTGTTCGAGCTATAGTGATTGAGCCGTTGAATCTAGGGACTGCGATAGAAGGATAGTTGAAGTTGGCAAGCTCAATGGGCTTCGAGGGGCATGTATACAAAGCCTCTGAGAAAGATGAAATTTGCGTTCCATTGTACCCCAGTGCACAAAGAAAGTTCAGGTAATCAATAGCATTTAAGTCATAAACTAGTCCTGGATCTATAGCTTGGTTAGGTCTTACATGTCCAGACCCATAATTGAATGCATTTGCTTTAGAGTAGGATGCATTGAGAATTGGCTCCATATAGTTGTCCTTTGTCCCTGCTGCTAAATGTTAGTAAACAAAGTTACTGCATATAAGTGGTAACTATAAGCTTATAAGCATTGTTTGTGATCCATATACTGAAATGTGACCAACAAAATCACTTTAGGTAAAAGGACTAGTACAATTACCAGTAGTCATTATTGCTGATCTAATTGCTGCGGGACTCCAACTTGGATGAAGAGTTTTAAGAAGGCCAACAATTCCTGAGACGTGAGGACATGACATTGAAGTTCCTGAAATCGAGTTAAATAGAACTCGTCGTGTGTCAAAAGCTTCATTTGTTGGCCCTTGTTCTTCTGTGTAGGCTGCTATAATATTTACTCCCGGTGCAGTGATATCAGGCTGGAAAAAGAGGTGACTGAATATGTAAGTTTAGAATATAATGAAAATCATCTTTAACAAATGGATTAAGATGTTGTTAGTGCCTTCAGAATCTCTGGCGTAACAATGTTGGGTCCCTTTGATGAAAAAGCTGCCATCACAGGGGCTGGCCTTGTACCAATTTGTGTTTTTGGGCGTATAATGTAGGCTACAGGAAACCTGACAGAATTTTGAAGTTATTAAGGAAAAATTCATCTAATAGGTTGCTAGGTTGTCCTCCATATCAATCGAGACTAAAGAAGTAATATCATTTTTACTTGGTGGAATTGACGTAATTGAAGACAGCAATGCTGTCCAAGTAAGTCAGTTGTGTAGCAGGAAGGACATGAGGATCAGCATTAACATCATTGCCATTTAGTTCACTATTGGCAAGAACCATTGCTACAGCACCCGCCAGAGCAGCTTGCTTACCCTTATCCACCCTTGCATTTATGCCTCGAAGACAAACCAAGATCTTTCCTTTAGCCTTTTCCTGATCCAGTGTTCCATCTTTGCACAATAGACTGCATTGCGATAATCATCAAAATTTAAGTTGCTAAATGACATAACACATTGTTTGCAAGGCTTAACATATGAAGCATAAATAATAAGCCATCTAGCTGAGTGTAAGTGATTTGAATATCAAACATAATGTGCATCGTTTAGGTTCTTACGCATCGGCAATTGATGCATTAGGCCTTGCAGCATCAGCAGCACTCATAAGTGGGAAATATTTATTGATCGGTAAGGCTGTATCCGATAGACTTTGTCCCTGTGAAACCAAACGCATTGAACTCACTGTTTAAGATACAATAATCTTGGAAATGTTACAGGAAATGCATACGAAGATATTGTTACTAAAATGACAAGAAGTGTAGTAGAAAGGGAGAAAGACACCTTGTAGCTCATGTGGTTGCCAAGGACTACGAAACTTGGGAATTCCCTGTCCATAGTGCTCGCACCCACCGTGATTTGCCACGGTGCAACATTGGATACAGTACCAGCAGTTGGACCAGAATTTCCAGCAGAGCAAACAACTATAATTCCTCGCTTAACAGCATGGAAAGAGCCAATAGCGACACTATCATTGAAGAATGGAGTCGGATTGGCTCCCAATGACACAGACAGAACATCAACTCCATCGTCAATGGCAGCATCGAATGCAGCCAATATATCTGCATCAAAGCATTCATTACCATTAACTGGGGGATAACACACCTTATATGCAGCCACCCGTGCTTTCGGTGAACCCCCTTTTGCTACTCCTTTGCCAAAGTTGAAGACACTGGCTCCTGCTACAAAGTTTCCACCTGCTGTTGATAGTGTATGCGATCCATGACCATCCCCATCTCGAGGCCTGTTATAGGAGGAATTGAGCGGACCAGCCACAGAAGCATATCCTTTGTTGAAGTACCTAGCTCCAATGAGTTTCCTTTACATATAAAATACTCTAGAGAGTTCAATAAACTATCTACAGAGTGGCTACTTACAATTTAAAATGCGAGATTTGTTATAAGCATCCAAAAATCTGAATCAATTGGAAGCATCCAAAAATATGAATCAAGAATACTATATCCTATACTAGTACATAGCTAGGTCCCAAAATAAAGGGCAGCAACAGAAAACCAAATATGATTTAGTATTTTAACTCAAGTGCACAAACATAAAGTTAAAGAAAATAAAACTTTCTACCTGAGAGAGTACATTAAGTGCTGGATAAGAGGAAGTTAATATTGAAAAAAATTACATAAATTGGAATCACTTAGCAGCTTCAAAAATAAATTATCTTAATCACATACTAATTTCATGATCTTGGACAGTCGATTTTGTAGTTTAAGATTGTAAAATGGCTGCATCATTCTAGGCAAGAACTCATAAACATATGACCAATTTATGCTGCAGGGAAAACTTAGTAGAAAATTTGTTTCCTATCTGCATCTGCACCTATTTTATGAGACAAAAAGACCCCTAAAATCATGCCCTCGATTGTGTTCTGAATCACAAAAATCCTTCAATAAGTGGCATAAGCCACAATGTATCGTTTCAAATGTTATGTATGTACATTATTTTTGTATTGCCTTATTTATTTTTATTATTCATGTTACTATTGTTTTTATTTATTATTTATTTGTTTTTATATATTTAGTTGTTTTATTATTTGTTTATTTTTTGACTTATTTACTTAATTATTTATTTTATTATTATTTCTTTGACATATGTATGCACATCTATTTGTAATTTTGAAATATCTTCATAGTGCATTTCATGTAGGTCTATCAGAAACAATCTTTCTATTAGATAGAAGTAAAACTACGTACTATTGGATCTTCTCAGACATTACGCCTTAGCAGAATTTTAACTAGATGTTAATGATGATAATTATGTCAATAAAAAATTTCAATTTGATGTTAATGACAACGATGCTTATGTTAATAAAAGATTTTAAATAGGTGTTAATAATAATGATAATAATTATTATGAAAATAAAATAGTCAAGTTGATGTTGTGGATTTGAACTCTTTTAAGTTCTCCTCATGCCCGGAACAAGAAAAAAGAAAAAGGGCATATAAGTTGAAGGGAGATTCTCTGATCTCCTTATCCAATTTTCTTATTCCCACGTGATCTTAGCTATTCAAATTTTGAAAGTCTTATTTGTTGAATGAATGGATTTTTATGAAACAAAGTAACGAGAAATGGTGATTGGGTTCATTTAAGTTGTACTTCAATGAATTTTGTCGAAGATTTGAGGATTTCTAAAAGACAGGAAGATAAGCAGCTTTCTAAGAAAACTCCAAACAAACCGGTATAGGTAAGTTGATGCCAACTATTCCCGGTCCCCATGCACATAATAGTCAACTTCATAGATATGCGGGCTACATCCACTAAGATTGGACCAAGATGGATCAGCTGCCAGATTTTTATTGGCAATGAGTTCATTGGCATTTAAGCAGGGCAAAATGGAAATGCAAAAGTCTACTTTAGTCTACCTGGGCGTACTTATCACAAACCAGATTAGCATTTGTATGTAATAGCTACTTAATCTGAACTGGGAGCTAGTCCATGATTAAGAGTATGACACGTAGGAGAGTAAGTTCTGGGGAAGTGTGAAACAGAAGCAAACCTGTTGCAGTGGAAACTCGGATCCGACCCAGTCTGACATATTCCTTTCCACTTTGAAGGAATCGGTCCATACCCTTCATCGCCAAAGCTTTTTGACTCTGGCCAGACGCCTACCACATGCGCATTATAGAGAAAAATTAAGTAGGGCAAAGGGAGTTGAAAGGTGTATCACAAAAAGAAAAACAATGTGTGTGTGGCTCGTTATCCAAAATGCTTGTTCACTGCTTGAAAGATACATAATTATTCTGCTTCATTCTTGGACCATTTTCAGAACTGGCGTATTTTGATTTGGACATCTTCACGCAGACAACTCATTTACTTGATCCTAATAATTAAATTATGAACTTGAAGATTAAGTAAATTTCAGTTTTAAAAAAAAGGAAAAGAAAAACCCATTTTGGAGTTTAAATAAAAAGAATGACGTACACAATTTATTTCCAGTCAACTTGTTGGTTCATTTTAATAAAATGGGTTTACGAACCAGCGGCTCGAGTCGGCTGGTCAATGAATGCAGCTCGTAAGTCAGGAAAAGCGAGCGCTCTATTTATGCCTATCTTTATCGTCTAGAAACCTAAAACTCTTGCCTTTTTCTTTGACCAAGTCATATAATACCGGTTTTAGTCAACTTAAAAAATATTCAAAAGTACGATCAAGTTGGATAACTTGGATCTAATCTTAAACCAAGCTCCTTGGCTAAACAACTAAATAATTAAGTTGACTTCAGAACAGAAACAGCTAAACGGAAATTGTTTGAATGTCTGGTTACGTACCTGTATCAAGGTTTCCGATAATCACATCTTCGCCGAATCTTGCCTTCT
>JAOSBK010000004.1:15997972-16012045 GCA_027568895.1 Erythroxylum shatona
ATTATGAGATTCATATTACATTTATGTATTATTCCTAAAATGTTCCTAGTCATTGTTCTATTAAGATTGGACATTAAAGACTAGCACACGTTATAATTTTCCTTATGAAGGAAGTAGTCGATCTTATAGACTAAAGTATAAAGATACTTAAACAAATGTATAGGTGCTTGTTAGAGAACAAGTTCTCTAAAATGACCCAATATGAGAAATCCATTTGGCACATTATTTGTATGTCTATGAAAATTCTTACTGTGATGATTATATAAGTGATCCATTGACTTGAGATCTCCATATCTATCTTGTATATGAATTGTTATATTTTGATACTATTTATCACTTGTTATAATCATAGGTCGTTCAGTCGGTAGTCACTAGATATAGCATGAACTATATGGAGGTAGTTATGTGATTAAGATAGGATTCATCACCTTAAAATAATTAAGGAGAATGTTCCGTTGTTCTCGGCTAATATTGATTCAAGAAATCCTTGATCAAGGAAGAATGAAACTTTGTAAATAGTTTATAAATTTCATTAATTGAATCAATAGCTAATTGCAAAGAACTAATATGATTGTACTTAAAATATAACAAACACTAATTCCATACTCTTTGTCTAATTGGAACATTGTATGATGAAAGAATTAAATTGTAAAGAAAAATCATACATAAAAAAAGTTAGTTAAAAATACTTTGACATTCCTAAATATTTGGTTGGTTATTATGTATTGTCAGACGTCAATCTTGATCTGTGATTATAAATTGTTTAACTAGAGAATTAAAGAAAAATTAAAACGAGTTTTAATTTTTCTAATTCTAATTATGAATTAGAATTTATAATTTATAATCATTGCCAACATATTTGGGAATTTATTTTAATCAAGATTGACTTAATTGTAAAGTTTGAGAAACTTTATGATTAAATATAAAATATTTAATAAATAAGGATCAATATGAGATATTGGATCTTATTTGTGCATAATTTGTATTTAGTTAGAATTAGTTGGCATTCTAATTAAAATTTAATTTATATTAAATTACTAAATATCCAATACTTATTAATAGACTCAAGCTCCATTGGAGCTAAGACTTCTTGCTTAAGTCTCTCTGTAAGAGTTACAAAGATCTCTCAACCTGTTCTGTAGATATCATTAAAGATCAGACACTTTTGCGACTATGATGGTTGAGATAAGCAAGTTTAAGAAATGGTTTAAGGGATACAACAAGAAAATGATCAAGCTTCGGAATAAGGTATGAATAGGTTCATACTTTATTATGATTTATGTGTTAATCATTTCATAAAATTAAAGTGATCTTAGTTTTTGAGAAATCAAAACATAAAAAAGTTTCGTAATTATATTATGTTGCGATCGGGATCTAATCTTGTCTTGATTTCCCAATAGGTATTGCATGTCATGTGTTAAATTCATAATCTTTAAGAAAAAATGTGATAAATCTAAATACTAAGACCTTAACCATCTAAAATGTGCAATGCAATTTCAGTATATTTATTTGACATACTTGCAAAAAAATATAACAATTAAAATCATTATGCATCAATTCACAAGAAATTATTCAACTCACCCACATTTTGATTTTGGAACTCAAAGGTAAAACTCTAAAATAATTACATAGGGATAGTTTAACACTTTTACTATCCAATTAGGTGAGAATGTGAAGAAATTAAAATATTTTAATATTTGAGATTATGAAAAAAGACTAACCCTTTTTAAATTATGAAATGGGTAGGAGTAGTTTTTAAGAGTTGAATGTAGAAAAATTAGAGGATATAAAATTTAAGATTTAATTTCTATATTCAATAACTGAAAGCTTGAATGTAATTAAAATCTTCCCAATACTATAAATCTGATATACATAAAAGCTTACTTCTTATCACAATTGATCACTTACATGCGGACATGCGCTGTTTACACATATAACATACACGAGTGACACTAGCACTGTTTCATCTTTCTGTTTACATTTTAAATAATGTGACCTAAATTTTTCATATGCTCTAAATGTGCTAGTAGTGTGTTATCGTTGATGGATTATTCACACTCCACCAAGCATCAATAATCAAATACATAGTTTTTGGTAGCATAAATTATTATTTTGATCATTATTACCAAGGTAAAACTTGCCACTGAAGCCATTGGTTTAACGGGAAAAAAGTTTGACATTTTGTCTTTTTGTGTCATATTTTAATAAAGTCTTTTTTTAACATATAGATGTGATGACTGAATTAAGAATTAACAAGTCAAATTACATTTTTTAATAATGATCTATATGGACTTGACTTATTGACTTAATTAACAATCAAGCTCGCCAAGTCACCATTGTAATTATCTCTGCAAATTGCAAAATTTTTTAATGTTAGTCAGTTGCTCCAAACTTCGAGAGGTAACTTGCCAGAAACATTTGGTTACGAAAACGCAGTTAATTGATATATTCTTTTCCACCGACTCTCGACCTGTCACAGATAAACATTTCCAGCCTTAAACAATGTCAGGTGAAATGGGTAGAAGAAGTTCAAGGGTTTCCAAATAACTGATTGCTTCCATTATTTCCTTTCCCTAATACAAAAACTTTTTTTTTTTTTTTGCTTACGAGGTGCTCTAAGAGAATCTTAATTATGGGAAGGTATCTTTAAGCTATCCACTATTAAACTAATTCTTACTTAAATCGGGTAGATCCTTTGTGGAAGGTAAAATTCTGACTCCAAGTTTTAAACAGCTGTATACATGAGGACGGTTCAAACCTGTAACCTCACTTAAATCAAAAGAGTTCCTTACCAACTTACCTGTACAATAGGGTTCAAAAACTTTTTAGTACATTGAAAAATTCAGAACATCCTAAACTTGTCCTATTTTCACGTAACTGCAACAACGTACCTATGTATATATTAACTTTGCAGCTTTCTTAGGTGGTCCATTTTCTTCTACGTCATCACGAGCTAGCTACCTGCCACGAGGCACACACTGTGCTATACTTTATCGAATGGTTCTAGATGGTTGTAGACTTATTTTTGCACATGCCTCTCCTTATGAAAATGCTTTTTAGATCGATCTACATTTCAGGTGCTAGCTGATGAGAAGAGAGGTGGTTTGATGGGATGAAAATGCCATAAACTCTTAGTTTAATTAGTCGATTCGCGCATAGAATATAATAATAAACTTGTGGGAATGGTCCCATCCAATTATATAGATCAAATTCTCACACTATACGCTCAACTTGGAGTCCTGGACAAGTTCGTTCTGGCTAGCTCGATCCGTCGTTTTTCATTTTTGGGTCCATCTGTCTCTTTCCGATTTATGACTCTTAAGTAAACAATTCATAAACAATTCTTAGGGTTCAGTAAATGTATCTCGGGATTGTCCAAGAACCAATTGAATAACGCAAATTCTACAAATTAGCAAAGTATTACGATAACAATTAAAACAATATTTCATCTTAATTATTGAAGTTTTTTTTTTCAAAAATCACAAGCTAAGACCCCATTGACAATATTAAATGTGGCTTTTCAAAATCCTGAACATTTTCTTTTGTTTTGTTTATTTTATTTTTAAGCAAATTTCATTTGTAGCTTAGTGGTAGAAGGTCGAGTAAATAGACTTGTAGAGAATTATAAGCGCTAACCATCACGGAAAAGGACGTATGCTAATGCTATTTGCTTGAGCTGTCATGTGATCCGTAATGTTGTCCTAAAAGTCAAAGATTAAGATTGTAAAATAAATGCCCGAAATGAGATACCTCATTGTGGCTGCCTGTTTCTATGTTTGTTACTCTTTGTAACATCCATATCCAACATAGTCTCTGTTAGCTCCTATATAGTCTTTGCTAGCATCTTTTCTGTTATCAGTTCTGCTTGAATTTATGGCCACTAATGCAAATTTCTCAGTCCTAGAAAATTGTTTTTCTCGGCCACCAATTACCATGACCTCAACTTCTAAGAAAATGGAAGAGATTCAACTGAAAGAAGGGAAAATTTCTGTTGCTGAAAATGCTTCCAACTATGACAAAGCCAAGGAAGTGAAGGCATTCGATGACACTAAAGCTGGAGTTAAAGGGCTAGTCGACGCTGGTGTGACAAAGATCCCCAGGTTTTTCATTCACCCACATGGAACTGTAAAAAGCTCACAACCGGATAAAGGTAACGTCAAGGCACAGCTTCCGCTGATAGACTTTAAAGGCTTTGAAAGTTGTAGACGAGCAACGATAGTTGCAGAGATTCTGAAAGCATTGGAAGAATGGGGCATCTTTCAGGTGGTCAATCATGGAATTCCAGGAAGTGTTATGGAGGAGATGATAGCAGGAATTAGGGGATTCCATGAGCAACCACAGGAGTTGAAGAGAGAATGGTACTCACGAGATACCGCCAAAAAGGTAAGGTACGTTTCTAATGGAAATCTCTTGTCGAGCAAAGCACCAGCAGATTGGAGGGATTCGATAGCTTTCGATTTTCAGGATGGTGAAATCGACTCCCAACTTTTTCCTCCAATATGCAGGTAACTTATTTATCTTGAAATCGTAAATAGAAAGGAACTTCAAGCAACCTTAATCACTGGGGTGATACAAAAGAGCGATTGACATGGCTACACACAAGAATAATTCATGTATCAAGCACATATAATATTAGTGTGAAGAAGTCGTAAATTTATGATACCAAGAAACTAGTCGGTTCGAAAGTTTTAAGAATAGTTCTTGCATAGTTAATTAGTTACAAGTATTCAAAACAATCTTTGGAGATCAATATGATCTCCTATGTTTTTATTTATGATACCAAGAAACTAGTCGGTTCGAAAGTTTTAAGAATAGTTATTGAATAATTAATTAGTTACAAGTATTCAAAACCCTCTTTGGAGATCGATATGATCTCCTATGTTTTTTTTGTTAAATTTGCAGGGACGCAGTGAATGAATACAGAAGACACACTGTCAAGATGGGTAAGTCATTAGCTGAGCTAGTATCTGAGGCTTTGGGGCTTCCAAGTGACTACCTTTCAAGTATAGGGTGCATGGAAGCACAAGTAGTGGCTTGCCATTATTACCCAGTTTGTCCACAGCCAGAGTTAACTTTTGGAACCAGCAGGCATAGAGACCCGTCCTTTTTGACCTTACTACTTCAAGACACAGTTGGTGGCCTCCAAGTTCGTCATCAAAATCAATGGCTCGATGTAACCCCTCTACGAGGCGCTCTTATAGTAAACACAGGAGACTTCATGCAGGTAAACTTTTGTCTTTTTCTTTTAATCTTCAACTTTTTACTGCCTCTTAATTTCAGAAGTTGCTTATTAATTCTAGATAGAGATCTTTGTTCTTACTTGATAATACCAAACAGAGAGAAAAAGATATGATCATATCTTAAATATTAATTACACTTTTCTATTTCGAGAAATTAGCACAATAAAATCATCCAAAAAACTCGAATCCTGCCACTTTACAAATTTCACTTTGCGAGATATAATCCATTCTTAATATTATAAATCATTCATTATTGATACCATAACATCAACTGTATATTATTCATTGTTATGCTTCTTAATTAACAAAAGTCATTAGTTTTCACCTTTTTCGATATAATTAAAAAAACTATTTTACTCCTTCCACGATTTTGACGCAAGTTATTAAGTTATACGATGGTGGTAATAAGTTTCAACAATTATGCAAACTTCTATTCACTTTTCATCTCACCAACTAGTGGTTTCTTTCTTTTTGTTTTTTGTTCATTTATACGCGCAAACAGTTCATCACAAACAAGAAGTTCGAAAGTGTGGAGCATAGAGTAGTTGTAGGAGGGGATAAAGCGAGGGCATCTATTGCATGCTTTTTCCAACCAAGTACAGTCAATCGATTGAAGCCGTACGCAGCCATAAAGGAGCTTCTGTCTGACCACAACCCTCCCATTTACAGGGAAATCAGTTTTAGTGAGTTTATAACCTACTTTCGGTCCAAAGACTTAGATGGTGACTCGGTCCTTTCACATTTCGAGCTACAGTAATGCTCAGTTCAATGCCTGTCCCCATAATTAGCTAGCTTAATTACGCAGATTCTTTGCCTTTGTACTAGATAACTTTTTCTAATCATAGCGGCATTTTAAGGTATTCTTCTTCCTTAACTTTTCTCGTTGTAGGGAACATGTCAATACAAAAAATTAAGTGATTACAAAATTCTGAAAGTGACTACACCAACTAAGGAGAAAAATATATATGTTGAAAAGATAAGTCACGTTACAAATTTGTTTGTTTGAACTGGATACAATATTCTTCAATTTAGTAATTTATATTAAGCGTTGAGATAGTATCACAACATCACTAATTTTTCACTATTGTTTGCTTGATTAATGAGATGCAATTATTGCTGCGGAATATGGTAAAAGGTGAAGTGCTTTTTTAGCTACCAACATTACAATTGACCTGTAGAAAGATATATCTATAAGATTAGAATTTTGGTGGAATTCTTTCCAAAATCACTACAAATTCATTGATGTTGTTAAGATGCATGATAGGGATTTCACTTAAACCACGAAAATTAAAAACTTTTCAGTGACATGAAATTTTATTTATCACATAAAGATATCAATCGCCCAAATCTAAAAATAGATATCAATCATGAAACAAACATATTTTCATTTTTTTAATTGAAAGTGTTATTAAAATGTGACGAAGAAAAAAACTGATATTATTACACGAAAGAAAGTTATAATCTTTAGCAGTCCTGAGCTCACTTCGTAAGGCTTCAGCTGATGATCTAAGTCT
The DNA here is from genome assembly GCA_027568895.1 of Erythroxylum shatona. Classification (NCBI taxonomy): domain Eukaryota; kingdom Viridiplantae; phylum Streptophyta; class Magnoliopsida; order Malpighiales; family Erythroxylaceae; genus Erythroxylum; species Erythroxylum shatona. The sequence continues at coordinate 16,004,727 of JAOSBK010000004.1, forward strand.
TCTGCTCACAACCAATGATTTTGTGATCCTTATAATAATTGCCCTATTATCAAGCTTTTGTGAGATTTTTTTATTTCTATCCATAGCTAATTACTAGTCTTAATCAGATACTTAGATTTCATTACTAAGGTGGACTTATAATGATCCTCTCCCTAATAGCATAACAACAATGAAAAACATTTACTACGCATAAGTTGTTTCTCGCCCTTAAATCCCCACTTCTATCAAATTGTTTTGTTATCCTACAAGAAAGTTGTGTATGTTATACTCCCTCCTATCTAAAATAAGTGTCGTTTTAAAAGGATTTTAATTATTCAAAATAAGTGTCGTTTATGATTTTTCATGCATGTTTATAGTTTTATTTCCAAAATTACCCTTTAATTCCTCTCACATCCTAATTATACAGATTACATTTTCAAGGCAATTCAACATGCAATTAATAAGGGTATATCAAACATTTCACTAGCTTTCTTAAGAAGTGTGCATTTCTCTAAAACGACACTTATTTTAGATAAGAAGGAGTATGAAAAAGCAGGTCATTTAAGGCAGCTCAAAATAAATAGAGATTGGCAAGTTTTCTCATTTACAAGGATTTGGTGCACAGTCGTGCAAGAAAGAAATAGTACTGTAGACGCCCAAGGTTAAAAAATCTTTAGTTAATTTTAAAAAGTGAAGAAAATTGGTTAATTTGTATGAAATAGCCAAATTAAAGAAAAAATCAGGACTTCTTGGAATCTTGGTTCTATTGTGAAACTGAAAAATGGGGCGTTAGAATTCTTCAATATAAACAACAAAATATGGAAAAAAAAAGAAAAGAAAAGAAAAAGGAGATTACTGGACACTAAGATAAGCTAACATGATAACTAAAGTTATTCTTGGAAACAGATGAAGAACGACAGGGAATAGCAACTGCTTGCAAGTTTCAAAGGGTTAAATTTCGAAGGCCCCAAATCTACGTTTAAAGAATAAGAATATTTAGAATTGCCCTCCTTTTACCTATTGGATGGGAAAAGGTAATAGATCAAGGATAGAATGTCTTGTACTAATAATGAAGATAACACTGTAAATTCAAAATTAAAAGAAGACTAGATTTATTTAAATATGTTATGAAAATTGTCAGGACTAGAGCAAGTTTGTAGTTATATATTTAGGAGTTACAATTTTTCTGTATTTTACAAGAAAAACACTAACTCTCTCAAGAAATTAAAAAAATAGTCTACAAACTATGGAGATTAAACTGAAGAAGAAACTTCACAATTAAATATTTAGGAGTTACAATTTCTCTCTATTTTACAAGAAAAAACACTAAGTCTCTCAAGAAATTAAAAAAACATTCTCCAAACTATAGAGATTAAACTGAAGGAGAGAGACTTTTTGCAATCAATGAAAACTAATATAGGAAGGCATATTTATAGGTCTTCTAGACGCATTTAGCTAGCTGTCTGTCCACAGTTGGCTGACTTTCATTTTTCTTCTTTCTTCCTGCATTTTCTAACTTTGTGCAGTCGGTAGCAACCTTTCTTGATTTGGAATAACTGATAGCAATAATCTCCAACTTGAAGATTTGATTGAAAGCCAATCAGATCTTCACACCATTTTTTTCCTTTCCATTTATATGTTGCTCATGTTTCCATCAGGTTTTAAGAGGATTGACACCATATAAAATTTTCAATGTTGACAACTTGTTGTGAAGTTGCTTGCTTGTCTTACTCGTTCTTGCGTTGATTTCTTGTTCAAGAATAGTAGTTGCAAAATTATCAAAGACTAGGTGGTCTGCACAGATGTTATTTGTTAAAGTGATGATAAGTTGATCATATGAATATAGTAGATTTGGAAGTAAAAGTTCAACACGCTCTTGACTCTTTATTTTATGAGCCATTGATGTGAGTTAAAAAAATTGAATATTTAAAGTGTTGATGTGCTCTATCACTGAAGTAGATTCTGAAAGAGTGTACAAATTTCTCTCAAGGAAAATCTTGTTATGGAATAATTTGGCCTCGTATAGCTTAGTGAGATGATCTCATATATCTTTTACTATCTTCTTCTCCTTTATGCTTGACAACACTTCATCTGCTAATGCCAAATGAATATTTGCAATAATATTCTCGTCCATCTCATTCTACTTATTCTCTTCTGTGAATTTTTCAACCTTTCGCTAATGACAACTAAGCAGTTATCTTTTCTCAAGATAGCCTTCATCTTAAACTTTCACAATGAGAATTTCCTTCCATTGAACTTCTCAATCTCAAATTTTTCCACCATTACTTCTATCACGAGCAGAACTTAGCTCTTACTATTTCACGTGAGTAGTATATATGATAGTACTGTATACATGAAAAGTACCCCAGTTACTATAGCCTAGTTATAGTAACTGCTATAGTGTTATTTCAAAATTAAATCCAAGAATATTGCCACCTTTCTTAGTTACTATTTTAATATTCATCAACTTTCATCGTTTTCACTCGAAAACTAACGGATTGCACAAAAAAATTTATCATAATTTTCTAACATGTCTATAATACCACTTGTTGTAAAAGTTGACTAGATTAAAGCAAGTTCGTAGCTAAATAGTATTGAAAGAGTAGTACTGAATAAAAAATTAAACAAATTTTTACATGAAAAACTCTCAAACAAATTAGGGTAAAAACCACGGGCAAGAATAAGAAACTTCACTATAAAATATGTAAAAGTTACAACCTCTCTTTATTTTATAAGAAGAAACACTAACTCTCTTAAGAAATAGGAGAAACACACTCTAAACTGTGGAGATTAAATTGAAGAAGAGAGACTTATGGGATCAATGAAAACTAATATAGGAAGGCCTATTTATAGGCCTCCCTGACGCATTTGGCAAGCTACAACTAATTGGCCTTCATTTTTCTTATTCTTTCTTCCTGCATATTTTAACTTTGTACAGTCAGCGACAACTCTTCTTGACTTTGGTGCAATCGACAACAACAAAATATTTAAAGGACCATCTAAAAGACAACCTGAAACTTAAATATGAGGAGAAATGTGAACATGTTTATTAATAAAGAGGTTTTTGATATAAATATATATAGATAGAAAAACATTTATCTTTATTATCAATGAAAAGATGGGGAATATACTAATATGTTTTAGTTATTTACAATAATGTAGTGTAGTAAATTTCTAGGTTGACTTGTGTAGTATTTTAAAGGCACTAACTTATGTTATGAATGTTGGGAAGTTATTTAGTTTTAGAGAGGTGAATTAAGTAGAGAGCTTCTTAACATTTATTGTTAATTAAATGCTTCTTATCATTTGTCCAATGCCCAAATAAAAGAATAAACCTACTCTGAGGAGTTTTAGATGCTTACTTGCTATAATAGTTAAAGGGCCCATATGTTTGTTTAATAAGGTAAAATTTGTCCACAGTGATTGGAGTTTGAGTGAAAAGTAGTAAAATAACAACCCAGTAAAAGTTATGTTCGAGCATAAAATTTGAAGAGGTCTAGTAATATGCAGCCTTACTTTTAAATGATAGACAGACGACAGTATGCAACTTTACTTTTAAATGATAGAGAGATTGTTTCCAATTTGAGTAAGAAGTAGAACAAATAAGTAGTTTGTAAGAAATATAAATTAATGTTATTATACCTATGCGTCTTTAATTTTGTATCTTGACCATTTGTAAGCATCATTCATGAATTCTAGACATGGTTAGTTGAAAAGAGTTTCTCTTAGTTAACTTGGAAATTAAAGTATGAAGTGCAATCTCACGGTTAGAGTATCTCGACTTTATCATATATAAGACAGAAATTAAAACTTTAAATATAGTATAAGACATTATGTAATATGGATTGAAACTTTGCTCGTAATACTAGAATTAATATCACATATGATATACTAGTCTCTTCAAGACATTAAAAATGTCAGGAAACCAGGTCGGGATTCGATTCCGACTGCAGCGAAATAATCATTAAACTTTTTTGTGACTTTTGATTTCATAAAAACCAAGATCTATTTAATTCTATAAAATGATTAACAAATCATAATAAAAGAAAATTTAATTGGTACCTTATTCTGAATCTTAATCTTTGTCTTATCATATCCCTCGAACTATTCTCAAAACTGATCCATCTCAACCACCGTAGCTGCATACATGTCCGATCTCTAACTGTATCTACAGAACAGGTTGAGAGAACTGTATAATTCTTATAGAGAGGGTTAAGCAATAAGTGTTAGTTCCATAAAGCTTAAGCCTATTTATAATAAGTTTTGAACGTTTTAGTAATTTGATTGAAATTAAATTCTAATTTTAATTAAACTTTAATTAGAATTACAAATAATTCTATTAAATACCAATTATGCTCATATAAGATTCAATATCTCATATTAAACCTTATTTATTAAATATCTCATATTTAATTATAAAGTTTCTCAAACTTTGCAATCAAGTCTAACTTGATTAAATTAGTTTTACACTCTTCAATCCATTATATATGTGAGACACATTAGGTGCCTAAATATATTGGCAATGATTATAAAATCTAATTTTAATTAATTCCTTTTAATTTATCTTTAATTCTCTAATTAAATAATTTATAATCATATATTAAGATTGGTGTCTAGTAAGACATCATGACCACCCAAATCTTTAGGAATGTCAAAGTGGTTTTGACTAACCTTTTCGTACATAATTTTTCTGTATAATTCAATCCTATCATCATATAATGTTTTGATTAGATGTAGAATATGGAATTAACATTTACTCTATTTTGAGTCTAATTATATTAGTTCTCTTCCATTAGCTATTGATTCAATTAATGACATTCGTAAATTATTTACAAAGCGTCAATTCACCTTGGCAAAGGATTTTTCAAATCAATACTAATCGAGAACAATGGAACATTCGCCCTAATTACTTTAGGGTGATGAATCCTATCTTGATCACTCAACTATATCCTTATAGTTTATGCTATATCCAATGACTACCGATTATGCGACCTGTGATTAAATAGATCATAAGTAGTATTAAAATATAGTAATCCCTATACAAGATAACTTTGATGACCTCAAGTCAAAGGATCATTTATATAATCATCACAATAAGAATTCCATGGACATATAAGTAATGTTCCAAATGGATTATATTGGGTATGTTCAATAAACTTGTTCTCTAATAAGCACCCACACATTTTTTTAAGTATCTTTATACTTTAGCCTATGAGATCGACTACTTCCTTCATAAGAAAAAAAATATGTGCTAGTCTTTTTACATTCTATTAATGTCCAATCTTAATAGAACAATGATTAGAAACATTTAGGAATAATACATAAATGCAATGTGAATCTGATAATCATAATCTCATTATAATTTCATTTATAATGTACAATTATCTCATGGATTTTATCATATACGTTTAAACATGTACAAGATAAAAAATGTCTTTAAATAATTTTTCACTAAACTACAACTAAAGCGATTGACTGTAGGGCATAAACTAACAAAAAATTGGTTCTTGGCACGTATTTTCAATAACTAAAAAAATGTTTGAATTACGAGTATTTATCTTAATCACTGGCAGGTAATGGTTTGGTCAAATATATAAAAATTCTATAATTTGATCGTATCAATATTTAAAAATGTGTTAGCAAGTTTGTCAATAATGTAGTGCCTTTTAAAAATTGAGAACTAAACAAAATTCAATTGATTCCTATAAGAAGTGATGCCTGATATTCTGAATTATATCAAAGCTAAAATGAAAACTAAACGAAATTCATTGCAAACCCAATATATATTTAAGGTGCCAAAAGTTGAAGGCATTGGAAAAGAAGTAATGGAATTATTGCCAAAAACTACGAAGGGGGTCGTTGAAAAAAAGTAAAACCATAGAGGATATTTTAAGATTCATGAAAACTAAAGGGGGATCAATTTTATTAACCCTAACTGATGAATTGATATTGTTAATACATTAACTTTCTGTGTTGAAATTGTTAAAAGGAAAACAAATTAAATGAGAAGTATATAAGAATCGTGAGGAAAAAATAAATTGACAAATAACAGTGTTGAAACACTTTTTTTAGATTGTTCTCTGCACTTATTCATATGGGGTTTGTTTTAGAATTGGCAGCAAATTACCTCTAGAATACAACACTCTTATGAGTCACAGATAGCAAAATATAAATTTGATCGTAATAGAACACTGTAAAATGGATTATGTTTATAATGAATCACGTAGAAGTTGTTATGTATTAGTCTTCTGTGTTTAATTAGAGTCTTCTTTTAGTCTGTCTAATACTCTTCTGTTCATGGTAGTTAGGTGCAAAATATTTATTAATGCTCTTTCAGAATCAATATCTCCTGAATAGATAGTTAATAACTCTTCTAAAATAATAAATAATTAATATATCTTAATTAGGTACTTAGTTAATGTTTTAAAAGTAGTAAGTATCTTAACTCGCTCATTAAGAATTAGATATACATATGGCTAACAGTTTAAGGCATTATAAGGGGGCGTTTGATTTGAGTTTTTAGGAACGAAGGAATGGGATAATTGTAAAAAATAGTGTATGCTTTGGGGTTTTCAATTATAGGGGAATGGATTTATCCTATTAAATTTGGGAATCTACTTAACCCGCCAAGAGGGTGGGTATCGAGTTTTCATTCCAATTTAAGTTTTTATCACGTTTATTTTTTAGTCTTTTATCCCCAACCTTTGCCCTAACATCCTCTTTACTTCCTTATCGCCTCTCAATTCCTTAAGATCTCCTATCCTGCCTTATCGTGTCTCATTAACGAAGGAATTTTTTGTTCTGCGCCTCCAGTATATTTTCTGAAATCCCTCGTTTTAATTTGATGTTAAATGAACTGGATAAAATATGGTTTCATCTCATTGTAAATGGGGCTTTTGCTCCTTTTTTTTCTTATATATTCTCATTTTATGATTTAATCAAAAGAATAACCAATCTGTTATATGGTTTGATGATGTGAAAGTGCATATGGTTATAGATTGAAAGAGAATCATAAAACCAATCTACTCCTTTTTTTCCCTTATAATTGTTTTGTGATTTAATTTGATTTTTCGTATATTGTTTTAATTCTTTTTTTAAAAGGGAAAAACACATAGCGAATCGTCTTATACGTTGGTGTTTGTTTATTTGATTTGTAAAGTTCTTAATGGCTTTCACGAACAACGAAACAGAAGCATTTTTTATAGTTTTTAACCTTCGTATAAAGACACAAGCCCTTCGTCTTTATCGAATGCCTATTTTTTTATAAAAGTCATGCCTTTTTTGTTTTGATAAAGCCTTAACCTTTGGATAAAGAGAAGAATTACTTTTATTTGGTTTTA
>JAOSBK010000004.1:16012145-16024025 GCA_027568895.1 Erythroxylum shatona
CCATTAATGCAACAAACCAAACAACATTATTGGTATTAATACAGAAACCCAAGTTACAAACCAAACATCATTTTTTTTATTTTTCATACCCATCCCCATCCCCTTCTACTATTATACTCATATCCATAGCCAACCCCGTGCTCAAACCAAACACCTACTAACTTTTACTCTCTAACATGACTAGCCACCCTCGGTTCCATCCATGGACCCTCTGGAATAATTGCCTCCAGTCGCCCACTTTAAGTCTTGTATTTCCATGTAATTGGTTACTTGTGTATGTATATCTCATGTGTTCGTAATCATCATCATCATATTCAGTACGAAGTCTCGCAATTAAGCGAGGTCTGGGAATGTTTGATAGTACGCAACCTTATCCGTACATAATAGAGAGGCTGTTTCTAGTAGACACACATGTAAATGAGACAATATAAGAATGATGCTAGTTATAGAGAAAATAGTTAAAAATAGCACTCTAAATTATTATATAAATAAAATTACAATAAATACATAAATAAAGGAAAATAAAAATAAAAATAAAAGGATATACCTTATGGAGTCCAAATCTGCGAGTACCTGATAAGCTACATAGTCGACTCTTCTTGTCTTTAATTAGGTTAGGAGTTCTTGCTCAGAGAGCTTGAAGGTATGACCATCCTACTTTCCCTATACACCTATCAAGAGAGGCCAAGTTATATGCCCACAAGTCTTGTCCAAGACTTACACTTAAAATGGAAAAAGGACGTTGGGTTGGACGTCTTGTGTGAAAATCTATGTACTGCATTCCTAATAACTGATATATTACTTTGGTGAAGTTTAAATGTTAATCTTTTACCCTTATCCTATCACGTCATTCTTTTCTATTTCTAGTCACTTCCTTAATAAGGACCAACTCTGACATATTCTTCTTGATCGCTTCCCTCTAGTTTTTGTAAAGCCTCCCTTTTTCCTTTTGTATTTACTAAGGGTTATTTTCTCACAGTTTCATACTTTAGCATTAGAGGACCTCTTTTGCACATGATCAAATCACCTAAACCTGGTCTCTCTCAACTTGTCGGCAAAATAGTATGGAATAAAATCTTTTGTTATGAAAATTCCTATTCCCTTTGTTCTCGTGAAATCTTATCCATTCACTTTTAATTTACTTGTTACAATGGATGATTTAGATGAATTTTGGAACATCTGTTCCCCTCATATATATATATATATATATATACATGCCACGCGTAGTTCACATCAAGTTTTTAACCAAAAAGAAATAACAGAAAATATCATAATAATAAATTTAAAGATTGTTTTTAGATATCAATTCACAATTTCTAGAAGACATACATGATAAGTACATTCATTTATTTTTTTTAAAACTCAATAGTTTAAATAGTTGTTAAAATTTCAAGTCATAGATCAACATCACAGCCAAGCTTCTCCTAACGTACAATATTTTCTAATCAAAAGTAATATTTCGAATTTGCAGCACTATGCCTCTGTACTTCAACCATTTGTAAAGATTTCAAGTCCTACAGCAATGTCATGGCCAAATTTCTCCTCATATATAATATTTTCTAATCAAAAGTAATTGTTAAAATTTCAAGTCATACAGCAATGTCATGGCCAAATTTCTCCCCATATATAATATTTTCTAATCAAAAGTAATCTTTTGGTTTGCAATACTATAATGCAATGTGAGGAACTAATTTCAACACGTAACTTTCTTAACATCAATGATTGTAGACACAATGGTTCTTTTTAATATAACAACTTATTTAACTCGCTGTTTAATAATTGAGGTTGATGAATCAATTTCATTAATTTTTTAATATTACTGATTGAGTCAACAATTTTCTTTCACAGTTGGATCACTTCTAAACAAATCGAATTTTTTTTAAGATTAACAAAAAAAGAAACCAATAGCTTTCTTGCTAATATGCTTGTGAATTAAAGGAATTGTCATTAGCTATAGTAAAACTAATTACAACATTATAGTGAGGTCTTCAAAGATGCTTGTGAACTTTGACAGATCCACTGATAAACTGTAATCCATTACGAGAAGGACCTCCTTAATTAGGAAAATAACATCAACTTTGCCGATGTTCAGCTTACTTGGGTTGCGTCAGACTGTTAATTAAGTGTAGTTAGATGCTGATAATAATCGATTCCATATCTAAATGATTCTAAATGTTTAACTAACGGGGTCATAAATCATTGAGCTTGATTAAATAAGAATTGGAAGTCAAAGCAAATACAGCTAATTACTCGTACACATGGCAAGGGAAGAGGAATAGAAAGTCGCAAGTAACTGTGAGTCGAGTCAGCATACGAAGGGGAACTGAAAGTCAACACCATCGCCTGAGTTTAGAGAAGGAGGAAACATACAAGAAAAACAGTTGAGGACATGTTGGATCACGTACCTCACGTGATAGCATTTCTCATGGATAGCTGCTGTTCTCTTCCAACTTCACGTTAACAAATTTGGAGACTTTTATTTACATATTTTAATTTCGCTTCTTAGTATCATTGTTGGACCTAATGCTATTGTCAGGTTCCATTGAGTTCAAAAAACTACACTCAAAATTTAATCTCAACCTACCGTCTAAATTTAGTTAAACATGATAATATTTGTTGAAAACTTAAATTCTATTAGAAATAAATATTAAATAAGTCTGTAAACATTTCAAAACTTTAATTAATACAAAATACAAAGTTAAGTGCAATATAATCACTTGTGCCAATTTTAAGGAGGAAATATTTTGGCGAATAGAAAGTAGTTTAGGTGTTTGTGAAAACTTAAGAAATATATACAAAATGAGAGGAAAACTAAGCGAGATTGTTACAAAAATACATTTTGCTCATAATTTAAAATATTCTCCTACCTTTATTGGAGGACTTGTGCCACATTTGAGCAAGAAATCTGTTGGGCGCACTAGAAATCAAGGAATTGCTGACAACTTAATTGTCGATATTAAATTTAAACCAATTTTAATTATTCTTGAATGTCGATTAATTATTATTTTTTAGAATTTTTAATATGAGTACATTACAAGAAAAATAAGATTTAGCGACGAAAATTATCGATAGAATATGAAGGATTTCTATTGGCAAGCTAAGTTAGCGACAGAATTTACCGACATAATGAGTTAGAGAAATGACCGTAGATAATAATTGGCAACGGTGTACAAATTTTTTTGTCACTAATTTACTGATAGATGTTTTCTGTTCTGTCATTATATTTAGCAATGATAATTTATGTGTTGTCAGTAAATTTAGCGACAGAAGATTTGTTTCGGTCAGTAAATATAACGACGGACAAGGCTCCTCCATTGGTAACTTTATTGCTGGAATTTCCAAATTCGTTAGTAAATTCACGACTATTTTTACCGATGGATCTTAGTGGTCCACCGGTAAATTCACTGCATTTTATCGATCAATTTTGTTTTTTAAAATTTTCCTGTATTTAATTTTATTTGATAATATTATGATTAATGTATAATTTATACAGTTATCAATTATCTGTTGATCATATTTTGATTTGTTTCCATATTTAATTTGTTAAAACAAAATGTTGATTGATGATGTAAAGTAAAAAGTATCTTAATTGATAATAAAAATTATTATATACAACAATAAGTATTTTATTCATACAAAATGACTACAACTATACAATTCATTTGGTGTATGCGAATGCTTTGAATGTTGCAATGAGATGTTATCCTTCCCTTTTAACTCATCCATCTCATTACGGAGTTAGGTTATGTACTCCATCGACTGCTGCAACTGAGTTGCCCGCACCTATATTGTGCTTCGAAACTCATGGACTTTATTGGATGCGGGCCACCTACTAGAAACTGTTGTATTAGATGTAGAGGATTGTGAATAACATGTGTTCGCAAATAAACCTAAGTTGAAGATCCTTCCATAACAGTCCCTTCCACCTACTGCATGAAGATATGTTTGATTCTCATCAACATCTTCAGACTGTTGAGATTGTCTTTGAACGCTTTCTTGTATTTGGTTCTATTAGAAGACAATGTTTATGTTAATAAGTGATAATTATTAAGCATTAAATATTAAAGTATAAAATTCACATACATTTAGTTCTCTAAATCTGGTGTTGACGAAGGTTATACCATCATGCTTTTTAGTGTGAGTGTGCAAAAAGAACTGACATGATGTAGATTCCTGCCTATAGACTTTTCTTGCATTATAATAAAATGTTATAAGTGAGCTACAATTTACAAAAATTTCGGCAGAATTCCCTTTATTTTATGATATTTACCTCTTGTTAAGCAAAAAGTAACTAAAAATACAACCATATATTGTTGGACCCTATTTTCGGAGTCCAACTATCGCTCTGACATCAAAAGATATTTGAACCAGATCTTATGATGAATCCCGAGGTGACAATTCGGGCAATTGCGTGAGGGTGGTGCGAACAAAAAGTGGGAAAATATTGTATGTATAAGACATCTCAGCATGGCAACAAAGGAGAGTTCGACATGGCAAAATATAGGTTTACTGTGGTGAACTCAAGAAGTTATCTCCATGGACCCTTCGGGAAAAGTTTGCCGCGAACTCCCAAGATTCAACAAGAGAATCCTTCGGGAGAGTTTTGCCACTGCGAGAGTCGAGCCTTGCTATGGTGAAGTCACAAAATTCAATCTATAAATGCCCTTCTGAGAGGTTCACCAAACTTAACCACAAGATAATTCTAGACATACTCAACCATTCATTAAGCTCTAGTTCTTCATTTCATTAATAAATCCAAAAGAGTTCATACAAGCTTCACTTACACATCGTCATACATATCTAAGTTTAAAACAAAATACAAAGGATGCTCAATGTTGATATGCCTACGAAGCTATCCAAAATAGTCACTAACTTAGTACAAAAGTCTCTAACTATCTTGGAGTTTCCGATGCCTTGCAAGGATTTCTAACCATCTCGTTCTACACCTGAGGAGTGAATAGTGGGGTGAGTTATATAGGTTAGTAGCTAATATTTTTATAGCCATCGATAATTTGCCACAAATTCAAGCATATGTATATAACAATTTAAGCATTCTTAATTTATCTCAAAAACTCATAATTAAGCAAGTCATCGCGTAACTTATAACATCAGCTTTAACCACTATACATAACATGTAAATACATCATACTTGACAATTTAAAGATGCAATGCACAAAAAATGGCTCCAAGGTTCCATAAAAACAGAATGGAGAAATCGAAGCTTACACCATGAACAGAATGAGTCCATTTTCAAAGCTCATATGCCATAAGCGACTTGCCAGAAGAAGGCTCTTATCAACATGCACGTGATGAACAGAATGGTTCCACTCTTGCCCAAACAAAAGTGCATAATCATGCTCAAATCATTTTATCATATGCTTATACTTTCATGCTTTTTCTTCTTTTCATTTTTACAAAATGTTATAACCTTTTCAAGGTATAACATAATCATAATTCAGTACACATTTTCAAACATTCACAATGATTTCAAATTCAAGTATTCCATATATCATACATAGGCAAGAATTTGCCCAATTACACAATAACTATAAATATATTACCCACTTAGTTTCGCTTGAAATCAAGCTCAGGATTGCATTTCCTCTTGCTCTTGGGTAAGGTTTTCTTGATTTCCTAAACATAACAATTTCTCATTCAATCCAAATTCAAATGAAAATTCATAAAGCTTTAATAATCAAAACATGCTAAAATTGAACTATAACCCCTTTCAAAATTCATATTTTTGGGTCAATTTTTCCATGATCGTTATGATCAGGTAAATGAAGAAATTTGAGAACACTTTCTTTTAGAAGCATGATCCCCTTTTTTTAGTTTCTAATGACACCAAAATCCTTCAATTTGGTTCAAAAATCTAAAAGTTATACTCCAAAAATGTTTGGACTGTCCTTATGCTGAAACAATATTCTGTATTAAACTTTCATTCAAAATTTGAGGTTCTTAAATACTGAATTAAAACTTGATTGCTTCAGACAATGTGTAGATTGCTTCAGGCAATGTGTAGCCCTATGTCTCTATTTTACTCCAAATCAAAAACACTCCATTTGGATAACTACACAAAAAGTTATGTCTAAAATACTAAAGTATGCTCTGTGTAGGAAAATTGACTCGCCACGGCGAAACCCAGAAGTTCGCCACGATGAACTTTCATACAAACCATGTTCTTGGCGAACTTTCACAGAAACCTACTCCGAGAACATATTTTGCTACATTTTTCATCTTTTTACTTCCCACATTTCACATATAACTCATTTTAAACCTAATCCATCTCTTCTACTTCATTTCAACCTAATATTATTGACACATACATCATGATCTATCTTTGATCATTAACCCCAAAAGAGAACATTTGCCTATATCATTTATCAACAACTTTCTACACACTTTCAACTTCATTTGAGTTTCATTTAACCAAATCCATGAAATTTAAAGCATAACTTACTTGTTGAAGCTTCAAATTCTTCAAACTCTTCAATATCTCCAAAATCCCTAGTCTCTATGTAATTCCCTTTTTGTATCTAAGGAAGAAGAAAGATGATGAACTTACCTTTAACAAGTTGATTTCTCTTCTTTTTCTTCTTCCTTCCAAGCCTCCCACGATTTTCCTCTCGCCTTATCCCTCTTTAGTTTTCTTCTATTCTTTTTCTTTCTCCTATGATGCTTCTCTTCTTCTTCTAAGCCAAGACACATTTTTATTCTTGTTTTTCCCATTTTGCCCTTCACTCACTTAATTCTTCCAATTCTACCTCTTCTTTTGTCTTTTATGTCTCTAACTTCTTTAATCCACTTAAAACCATATAAATTCTAAGTTAATTCTAATATTTCCATAAAATTCTAAACTCTATTCATGCTTACTAAATTTAATGACCCAATTCTAAAAATAAATAAACAAACAAACAAACAAAACATAGATAAATAATTAAACAAATAAATCGATAATAAATGAAAAAATTTCGGGGTCCAACAATTCTCCCATCCTAAAAGAATTTCGTCCTTAAAATTCTGCCTGAGTCCACAAAGAGGTGTGGATACTTTTCCTTCATTGCTTCTAAAGGCTCCTATGTAGCCTCCTCCGTCGAATGGTTCTTCCATAAAACTTTAACTAGCTTCACAACCTTGTTTCTCAAAACCCTTTCCTTTGAATCTAGGATCTCCACTGGTTGCTCCTCATAAGTCAAATCCTCCCTTAACTGAATCTCTGAAGGTTGAACTATGTGTGAAGGATCGGATCAATACCTTCTCAACATCAATACATGGAAGATATTATGAATCTTAGACATCTCCGATGGCAAAGCTAACTTATAAGCTAAAGGGCCAATCTTCTTAATGATCTCTTAAGGGCCTATATATCTAGGATTAAGCTTCCCTTTCTTACCAAACCTCAACACCCCTTTTCATGGAGAAGCTTTAAGAAACACTTTGTCTCCAACTTCAAATTCCATCTCTTTTCTAGGTACATCTGCATAGCTCTTCATTCTGTCTTGAGTTGCTTTGACTCTCTGTTTTACCAATTTAATCTTATCAACTGTGACTTGTACCAACTCAGGTCTTACAAGTCTCCTTTCACCTTCCTCATCCCAAAAAATAGGAGTTTTGCACCTCCTACCATTCAAAGCTTTATAAGGTATCATTTGAATTCCTAAGTGATAGGAATTATTATAAGCAAACTCAATTAAAGGCAAATGATCATCCCATGAGCCTTTGAAATCCATAACACAAGCTCTCAACATTGCCTCCAAAGTTCGTATTGTTCTCTCTGATTGTCCATCAATCTGTGGATGGAAAGTTGTACTAAAGTGCAATTTAGTTCCCAAAGTCTGTTGTAAGCTTTCCCAAAATCTGGAGGTGAACCTGGGATCTCTATCAGAAACTATAGAGTTTGGAATCCCATGTAGTCTGATTATTTCATCCACATATTTCTTGGCCAAAGCATTCAAAGAATCTTTCTTCTTAATTAGCAAGAAATATGCTAACTTGGTTAGCCTATTCACAATCACCCATATTCCATCATGTTTCCTATTGGTTCTTGGCAATACCATCAAAAAATTCATTGTAATCTTTTCCCACTTCCATTCTGGAATAGGCAAAGATTTAAGCTTATCTTATGGTGCCTGGTATTTAGCCTTGACTTGTTGATACACTAAGAATCTTTTAGTATACTCTGCAACATCCTTCTTCATTCATTTCCATCAAAAGTGCTCCTTTAAATCTCTATACATTCTCGTACTACCCGGGTGCATTGCATAGGGAGCATTGTGCACCTCATCAAATATCTCAACTTTTAACTCTAATATGTCTGGGACACATAATCTGTTACTTAACACCATCAGTCTATCTTCTCTTATCTTTATTTTTGAAGGTTTACCATTGTTAATATTCTCTTTGACTCTGCTCAAATACTCATCTTCTTCCTGCAATTCCTTAATTTTTTCAGTCAACACTGGCCTTACTCTAAAGTTACCCAATATACACCCAAATTCGTTTTACTTCAATGTCACTTTGAGTTTGGCCAATTCCTTCAACAAAGGAAAATGCACCGTCTCCATATATGCTATAGTAGATTTCCTACTCAATGCATCCGCTACTACATTAGCTTTTCTTGGGTGATAATCTATCATCAAATCATAATCTTTCAGTAATTCCAACCACCTTCGCTGTCTCAAATTCAACTCTTTTTGGCACATCAGATACTTAACGCTCTTGTGGTCCGTAAACATCTTGATGGTGACTCCATATAAATAATGTCTCCATATTTTTAATGCAAAAATTATGGCAGCTAACTCCAAATCATGCATAGGATAATTCATCTCATAGGGCTTTAATTGTCTAGAAGCATAAGTAATCACCTTATCTCTTTGCATTAATACATAACTCAATCCCTTCCTTGAGGCATCACTATATATTGTATATCCATCATTACCTGAAGGTAAAGTCAAAATCGGCATCGTTGTAAGCCTATTCTTCAATTCATCAAAACTATTCTGGCATTCCTCTGTCTACACAAACTTCTGATTCTTCCTTGTCAATTTAGAAAGTGGATCTGCTATCATAGAAAGCCCCCCCTCCCCCCAAAAAAAAATCTTCTATAATACCCAGCTAAACCCAGGAAACTCTTCACTTATGCTATATTCTTAGGTGCTTCCTATTCCACCACAGCTTCTATTTTTCTCAAATCCATATACACTCCTTGCTCTGAAATCACATGTCCAAGAAATGCCACTTCCTTTATCCAAATTCACATTTGTCAAATTTGGCATACAACTCGTTGTTCCTCAGTGTCTCCAAAGTAATTCTTAAATGTTCTTCATACTCCTTATCACTCTTGGAATAAACCAATATATCATTAATAAAGACAATGATAAATTGGTCTAAGAAAGACTTAAAGACTCTATTCATCAAGTCTATGAAAGCTGCAGGAGCATTCATCAATCCAAAGGGCATAACTAAAAACTCAAAATGCCCATATCGTGTTCTGAAAGTAGTCTTTGATACATCATATTCCTTTATCCTCAACTGGTGATAATCTGATCTCAAGTCTTTCTTGGAGAAAACTTTTGCACCTTGCAATTGATCAAACAAGTCATCTATGCATGGAAGCAGATATCTGTTCTTAACGGTAACATGATTAAGCTTCCTATAATCCATACACATTCTCAATGATCCATGTTTCTTCTTCATAAAAAGGACCTGAACTCCCAAGGTGAAAAGCTCAGCCTAATATAATCTTTCTCTAACAACTCTTCCAATTGTTCCTTAAGCTCCTTTAATTATGCCAGAGCCATTCGGTATGGCGGATTGAGATTGGTTCAGTACCTAAAAGAAGTTCAATGGGAAACTCAATTTTCCTAGGTGGTGGTAGTCCTGGTAATTCCTCGAGAAAGACATCCGAGAATTCTATAATCATAGGAATTTCTCCTAACTTCCCTCCATCTGCCTTCATGTCGATGATATAGGCCAAAAATGTTTTACACCATTTCCTTATCATTTTCTCTACTAACAGAGCCGATACAACTTTGGGCAGGCTTAACTTTTCGTCTCCCACAAACACCACCTTTCTCCCGTCATCTACCTCAAACTTTACTATCATTTGCAATCCAAATTAGCATTATACTTGTAGTGTTCCCTTACCACATGGTACACACCGGGACGCCTGGAGGTCATTCCGGTATATAACCTATGATAAGGGTGAGCGACGTTCGATCAATACAATCACTTCATATGGCTTCATATCAATATTCACTTATAAAGCATCAGTAGAAAAACCACAATATTTTAAAACCAACTTTTTCCTCATTTCACTTCACAAAATCGAAAGTCTACTTTGTGTCTTTCAACATTTTCTATATGTACATCAACAAAACTTAATACAAAAGTGCTACATGAAAGAGGAAAAATATACACAATCTAACTAATCTATCCAAAAATCTCAGCTGACTGACCTTTGAGCCATGACTTCTCTTGCCAATCACAATCTACACTACTGGTAGAGCCTCTCAGTAGCTAGAGTTGTCTCGCGGTCCTAAAAAGACAACATTGTGATTTTGGTGAGTTTTGCAAACTCAATGAGGTAACCATCATTGATGGTTCACTCAATTCATGCATCACAACAATTCACATAACGTACAATCATATAGTGCACTTTACATAAATTTCACATTTTCACTTATGCATAGGCATTTCATTTCAACAAATATACTTAACAATGTTGATTGAACCCAAGTTTGTTATATTATTTATTGACATTTTCATGGTTTTTGTTATACTTTGCGGCTCCTTTTGTTTGATATTGTGCTTAATTTGATCCAAGAGTACTTGTTTTGAATTAATGTGATTTGAGGGTCAAATTGTCATAATTAATTAACAATTGCACTCCCTTAAATTGTAGGACAATTGATATTACAAATTATTACTTTTCATTGTAGGTCACTCAAGAAGAGTAGAGCCAAAAGTGGAACAAAGAAATGGAAGTTACGAGATGACCTTTTGAGTAAAGTTCGTCGTAGCAAAGTCAGTGTTTTACCGCGACAAAACCATTAAACATCATCGTAGCGAAGTTAGTGTTTTGCCACGGCCAAACAATTAAAGATCGCTGCGACGAAGTTGGAGTTTCTCTACAGTGAGTCTTCGAAGACCCGAACCATTTTCGGGAGCTTTACCTATTATGCAAACCTAACCTAGCAACCCATTTTGAGAAGAAACTTATTTTTGGATGAGTTGGAGAGTGCCGACATATATATTGATTGATATTCCATTAGCTGGGAAGAGGAGGGGGTACACTCGACTCACATAACACCTTTAACTCTCTCAACTTCGGACATTGATTATCCCCTCTCCTCTATGTTTCATCGTCAACTTCTCCACCCACAGCTGCTACGATAGATGCTTCCAGTGGGTTTTCGGTTGTGAGTTCCCTTGAAACAATTCTTGGCTAGGCACCTTTTCCTCTTTAAGATGTAGAAATGGATAGAGTTCAATAGGCTTCAAAGGGGAGTAGTTTAATCATGTTCAGCTACATTGTTATGAACTCCTATGTTTAGGAATTATAATGTGTGGTTGAATATTCTTGGTTAGAGTTTAATCAAGTGTTGAACATTTAATAGGTTATTGGGATTTGTTGATGTAGAACTTGGCACTTGAATATATGAAGTCTCATACATGTTTATTTGAGATTTGGTTAATTCTCTCTTATCTACCTAGTTGTATTTGATATTGAGACAATGCTAGATCCCAAAATGACCTATTGCATTGACTTACTGATTGAGCTTAAGTTTATTATATAAATTGGCGACATTTTCATGACTTTTACTACACTTTTTGACTCCTATTTCTAGATTTTATGCTTAAATTGACTCTTGAGTGTGT
>JAOSBK010000004.1:16062227-16074361 GCA_027568895.1 Erythroxylum shatona
AAACTGAAGTTTTCACCATGAACAAAATAAATCCATTTTCGAAGCTCATACACCATAAGTAGGCAGTTAGGAGAAGGCTCTTGTCTACATACACGTAACGAATGAAATGATTCCTCTCTCGCCCAAACAAAAGCACATATTCTTTTTATCATATGCTCATACTTTAATGTTTTTTCCTTCTTTTTATTTAATTTAAAATGTTATAACCTCTTTCATTGTATAACATAATCACAATGCATCATGAATTTCCCACCAAATCATAACAATTCAATTTCAAGCAATCAAAATTCACACACATAGGCAAGAGTTTGCCTAATCACACAATAGCTATAAATAAATTACCCACCTAATTGGCTTGCAAAAATCCAACTCAAGGTTGTCTTCTTTCTTACTCTTGGGTAGGATTCTCTTAGTTTCCTAAAACAACCAAGATTCCATTCAAAACAATATTCTAATAGAATTCATAAACTTTAATAATCACAAAAAATGCAATAAATACAAATTAAGATTAAACCTAACCTACCCATAGTCCATCTAGGTTAGAAAACCAAAAACCTAGTTTAGAAACCCTAAAATCAAATGGGTTCTATTAAATCATCTTCTTCCAACACAATACCCATTCTCTCTCTAACTCCTTCATTCTCAACACAACCCATTTCTCTAATAAAGCAAGAAGAAAACATGATTAACTTACCTTAACAAGCTTGATTTCTCTTCTTTTCTCTCCTTCTTAGTTTTTCCCACGATTTTCTCCTTCTTCTCTTCTTTCTCTACTTTTTTTTCTATCTTCTCTTAGCTTCTCATGATCCTCTCTCTTATTCTTTTAATTCAAGCCCCTTTTTGTTTTGTCTTTCTTCCCATTTTGCCCCTCATTAAACTAGGCTTTCCATATTTACCCTTCTTTCTTTTAACATAAGCCTACTAACTACTTAAGCTAACTTAATTCTAACACTTTATTCTAATTTCTAATTTCTATTCATACTTATTAATTTAATAGACTAAATAAAAAAATCAAACACATAAATCGATAAATATTGAAAGAAAATTTTGTGGTCCAATAGTTGGAGTTCGTGAAGTGAGCTTAAATTAAGAAATGGCTATGCAATTGGTGGAGCTCACAAAGCATGTGAAAATGCTAACCATGAGACAATCCCAAGACACTCCAAATCAAGAGGTATATGGTATATGTGGAACTTTTGGTCATGGAACTAATGTTTGTTCGTATTCTTTTGAACCTTTGGTAGATGGGAAAAGCAAGTGAACTCACTTAATGGTTTTCAACCGAAAGAGAGAAATGATATGTATTCAAACACCTACAATCCTAGTTGAAGAAACCACCCCAAAATTTTATGGAAGACTAGCAACCCACCAATGCAAACCCAATTGTAGTACCAAAATTTTCGGAGGCCAAACTATTTTCATGGGCAATCCTTTTCCCATGAAAACCTATGAAGAAAACCTGAATGTGTTCATTCACGTAACAACTCATAATCAAGAAATAAACAATAAGAGATTTAACTTCTTGAAAGCGTTTGTCAAGAGGATTACGATTCAAGTTGGGAAACTTGCTGCTCAAATGCATAACAATCAAAAGGGAAATTTCCTAGTTAACGTGAACAAGCCGAAGCACTTACTATTCTGAGAAGTGGTAAAGTGATTGACAATCTTGTTAAGTTCCCTTCTAAGCTGTTTGATGCTGATAATCAAGAGAAGGAAAGCCTCGTTAAAGAAGAAGATGAGTAGAATGAGAAAAGTAATGGGAGAAACTCTTCACGTCGCATTCAACAGGGTGAAAACCTAAGTATGATACTAAGGACAATGAAGGATAAAAACTACACAAGGCGATAGATCCTTATCAACCACCAATTCCATATCTGATCTGCCTTAAGGTATTGAAACAAGATGAGCAGTTTTCCTATCTATAGGGAATGCTTTCTAAGGTCATTGTTAATTTGCCCTTGTTAGATATTAGGAACATTACTACTTAGGTCAAGTTCTTCATGGAACTAAGTACCCAGAAATGAAAGTTTGAGTCTAATAAAAAGGTGCTAGTTTTGGAAGTAGGAGTTGTAATTCTGTAGCAGCATTTACCATATGATAGACTGATTTCTTTTTCTTGAGAATTAATGTATCTGTTTTAGTTGATTAAGCATGAATAAGTTATGGTTTTGTTGTCTTATTTATTGTTGTGGTTTTTGAGCCAAATGGATGTAATAACATGACTAAACTTTACATCATTTTAGTATTAAATGAAGGATTGAGAGAAGAAGTTTAATATAGAACGAGAAACTATGGATGCTTAGGGTACAAACTAGAAATATATTTGCCTAAATGGTGATTAGTAGTTGGGTTTCCATAATTAATTCAGATGATAACTTGTTGAATATGAAAGTTAGATTAGTTTATTATTCGATTTGATTTAGAACCTAACTGTTAATTTTAGTAAGAAAAATTCCCAATCAATTACCCTTAATCATGCATAAGAGATTAAATTAGTAAAATTAATTCTCAAGAGTTCCATTTCAAATGATCTTTTTGTATTTGCTTCCAGTTGATTATGTTTACTTTTCAATCTATTTTGTGATTTTATTTAAAGTCTTCACTCAACAAATCGAGATAGAATGTTTAGGATTGCATATATTTTTATTTTTGTTTTTGTTCAAGGTTAATTTAAGTGCATCAATTTTACCTCCGTGGGAGACGACCTTGGGTAATCACTACAACTACCTCGTATACTTACAATTACGCTAACCATGGTACTTTTAGAACTTATGTAAGCATAACAAATTTAACTCGATATTAAATATTAGAATTTCACTAGATAAATCTTATATAGTTACTAATGTTAGGAAGCTACTTACTTCTTAATGAAAATATCAATATTTTATTTGGTACTTTAAGGCCAAAAATATCGTGACCTTTAATGGTTTAAGTTTTATGTGTACCACTAACATATAAGTTCTTTGAAGATATCAATTTTAATTAACTAGAAATATATATGACTAATTAATCTTATAAATTTGTAAAACTTATCATGTGTTCGATCGAGTTTGACATTGGCTTGAGGCCCTATTAGGTCTTAAGATAAGGGACTTAGGCTTAGGTAGGCCCTTTTTTAATTAAAGATAAACAAAGTTAAAAGAGATTGTTTAAACTTTTATGATTTTTTTAAATTTAGTTCCTAAACTTTTAAATTTTTTAATAGAGTGAACAACTTTCCAAAATATTAAAAATTCAATTTAAAAAGTTTTTTCATTAGTAATTTGCTGATTTGGCTAATAGAATCTTTGTTGTTACGAAAATGTACGTGTCCACCTAAAAAAATTCTCTTTACTCTAATCTAACCATGGCCACTATTTTTCCAGGTGGAAATCTTCATGTCTCAAATCAGTAAATTACGAAAAGAAGCTAAAGTTTTGAGCTAAACAATTAAAGTTTTAAAAGTTGTTCTCTCAATTGAAAATTTTAAAAGCTTAGGCACTATATTGAAAAAATCTCAAAAGGTTAAAGCCTTTAAGATTAACTGTCCCTTTTTTTACAACATATGTTGTTATCTAAAAACCTAAATTTATTAAAATTGTTAAGTTCAATGTCTTGTTTTTTTTAAAATTAATATCGTTTTAAATTATTATCTCTTTTTTTTAATAATCACTATTCTCTTATCTAAGTCTAATAATAAGATGGTGTTTGGTTCATTTTATGAGTCTATTTATGCAACAAATATCACAATAAATTATTATGAAAATTATTTTATATCAAAGTACAAGATTTTTATATTGATAATATTATGAATTTATGAGTCTACCTATGCAACAAAATCATATTAATATTATAATAATCATTTTATTTTCAAAATAAAAGAGTATCATAGTAATATCACAATATATTATGAAAATATTTTATTATTAAAATAAAAAAATACCACAGTGCTAATATTATCCATATTGTTTGATGATACAATTTACAAAATGTCAAAAATAAATTACTAAGAGATTTTAAGAACTTGCTCACATGATGAGAAAAGTACTTCTATGGTTCTTCCACTGTAGCGATACATTGAAATCTATATGTAAATAATTGTCCAACTTCATCTTACTGTAAGAAGTTCTAGCCCTTTTTTCTTTGATGAATTTTGCAACTGTGGGTTTCACATTGGTCTTAGATGAATTTAAAGCTAAACTTAAGCATCAACCTAAATCTGAAGTTAGACCTAATCTACTATAATCCAAATTTTTTCCCATCTTAGTCAATAATCATTAAACAAGTCAAACCATAATTGTTTAATGACATTAACATGATTTTAAGGTTGATCACCAGACGATATGTCCATAATAAAAACAAACCCCACCATCTTATACGTCAGGTCTAACACAGAAATGACTGCCACAATTTGTCCAA
This sequence comes from Erythroxylum shatona, assembly GCA_027568895.1. Classification (NCBI taxonomy): domain Eukaryota; kingdom Viridiplantae; phylum Streptophyta; class Magnoliopsida; order Malpighiales; family Erythroxylaceae; genus Erythroxylum; species Erythroxylum shatona. The sequence goes on from JAOSBK010000004.1 coordinate 16,066,626, forward strand.
CCATGTACTAGTAAGAATTGAGCTTTTTTTCATTTGATCTGCCATAACCTGGATCACCTCATTGGAATCAAATATCTAATTAGATATAAATTTCTTGATAATGCACATATTGTTAAATCGATTGTGAGAATTTGATTTTTTTAGGAACAATTCAATAACATTATAAAATATTTTCAGCTTTGCACAAAGTGCTTTAATTAACTCTCATTGCTCTTCCATAGGTAGGATTTGTTTAGCTCAGCCTTTTAAACACCTTAACATACCAATTTGTCAACTCCAACATCTTGAAGGTTAAATTCTGTATGGTAAGACAATACAATACCAACTTCTTTATGCACAAAATCCATAGTTATCATTTAGTTTCTTAAAATATTTCAATTGTTTTTAATTTTGCACTATAATATACTATACTATCTAGGATAGACTCTACCGTTACCTTCCTCCATAATCGAATTCATAATATGTATAAAACAATACATATGGAATAACCTTCCACCAACTAGTTAGCACCTAATCTATAACTTATTTTTTAACTTTTTGATTATTGTATCATTTGTGTTATAATTGACCAAGATGGATGTCAACCTTTCCCTTATATATGGTGCCAACTTATAAATAAACCTACCATATAAAAATATAAACAAATATCAATAATAATTCATTAAATAAATGATAACAATATTAAAGAATATAATTTACCTTAATAATCGATTGCATAAAGTCTAGGCATTGTCAATATAGTAAACCTTCACCATCATATAACCATTCTTTTAGTTATCAGTTATCCACATATTTGATATGATGGCTAACCATTTTTCAATACTAGACAACATCTTTAATATTTCTTTCTTTTGATCTCATAAATCTTGAAAATGTTTTTCTTCAAGGTATTTCGAGATAAGATTTTAAAGGTCAATTATATAGAGGGGACAAACTTCCTAAAATTTTTGCTATCATACATAGAAAGTGGCTATTGATAATAATGATCATCTTATCTATCAAAAACTTTGACTTGTTATTGTATAAGATGCAGTAGTCATTTCACTCTTCCCTCTTATTAGGTTAGGGATAAAAAATGTTCTTCTTTATACTATTTTTCTATCACATGACGCCATTTTGTCTCTTTAAAGGAGGTTCCACCTTTTGAATTCCTGTCCAACATCTTATGATAATATTTAAATATTACCTTCCCTATTCCATCTATTTCTCTAGTCTTATTGAAATGATTCTAAACATCACTTCTCATTGAACCTACTCTTTCATCATGAATTGTTTCTTTCTTGGTACCAGATCAAAATTCTTCACTACAATACTATCTACTTGACAGGCCCTATGTTGTAATGACCAAGCAACCTACTCGACACTCCATGGTGGCTCTCCATTCGATAACTAAGTTAACTGGAAAGTTCCTGTGAAGCAAAGCCTATTGCCCTTGTTAAGGAAATGCTTCAATTCATAATAAGAAATGTAAATAGTGGAGTTTGTTTTTTAGTTTATTAACAATTTTGGTAGCACAATGGTTGCATTTTGATATCCCAAAAATTTCAAAGTTCTTGTAAAGTTCAAAATATTTCTATTATCACATCAATTTCTCAACTCTAAATTGTGGACTTCAAATCCACTCACATGCAATCTCAAATAGTTACATCAATAAACTTTGGAAAGCTAAAACAACATTCATACATTCCATTTAAAAAACCTTTATACACATCCATTCTTTATACAAATGCACTTTCCAAAACACGTACAAAGATATGCAGTAGTTATAAAAAATTTGTACAAGGAAAAGTAAAAATGCCTACACAGTAGCACTTGACAAAGTTGACTACTCCCGAGATGGAGTCCCTGCTACTGAAGCCCCAGAGTACACACCCAGGAGGTTTTATTTAAAAAATAAATAAAGGGTAAGCTAAACAAGCTCAGTGAGTGTTATTGGTTTCCAATAAAAACATTTATACAAATATTAACCTTTATAAAAGAAAGAAATTTTTTTCTTTTCAAGTAATAACCAATGTTCTTACAAAACACATTCTTTTCTTTTCATAAGATTAATACATATGTAAAGCAAAACATGTATATTTTTCTAAGATCAAGTTCCACTTTTCTTGTAAAGTATACAATGATGGTATTCAATACTTTTATGAACTTTCTTTTTAAAACATAGCCTATCATTAATTTTCTTTGCCATATGGTACCTTTAGATGTAAGGCTACATAGCTAGTTATACATCACTTACTCGTGCCTAGTTAACCTCTATATATCGATTGTTATGAAGCTAGCTCTACATCACTTACCCATAACAATGCTAACATTACATATAAATCAGTGGTTACGGAGCTGGTTATGTATCACTCACTCGTAACAGTGTTAGCATAATTTATACTCCACACATACAGAGGGCGACTCATAGGACATACTGAAAGACACAACACCACCCATATTAGTGACGTTTACCTCCATGCACATTAGGACTAATTGATATAATTGTATGTATAAAGACCTAATGGCGTACCATAGGCTAAATTATAATTAATACATAAGCATGCTTGATTTCACTACCAATTCAAAACATATTCAAAATCCATTTTTATGCCAATTCAAAGCATGTGCTCATCACACTAGTTTCCAACTGTATCCAAAACTCAATTCAATGCTAAATCAAAGCATATGTAAACCTCATGAAGATTAACTTTTAAATTCAAGTAGTAGCATTAATGGAATTATTCATAAACATACTTTTCATAGTAAGGTAGAAACCATCTTTACATACTCAATTTAAAGGTACACTCACTAATTATCGTTTATCGTTAACCACCCTCCCATGTTCAGTGCTTTTTCTTTATTAGTCCTGAGTCTACGGTGGCGAGGAAACTTTACAGTCTTACTAAACAAGGATATAAACAATCTAAAGCAAGGAACAGTTAATGTCAGTGCTTATTTTTTAAAGTTCAAAACCATTTGGAGTGAGTATATTGCTTACAAAACCACCTTTGTTTGTTATAACCCTAATTGCAACTGTGATATGGCACAAGCTGTCCAAGCATATAGGAACTAGGATATGTGTTTAACTTTCTTGAATGGACTTAATGATGTTTACAAATTTCCTAAGGACCAGACATTAATGATGAAGCTTGTGCCTAATATATCTGTGGTATTTTCATAAATTGTGCAACATGAAAAGCATGAAACTTTAGATGTGAATACCATGGATGCTACTGCACTAATTAGTAAGCAAACAAACACGTGCTCTCCTAAATTCAATGGTCCTCCTAGTAATGTGACTCCAAAACAGAACAATCAAACTAACAAAGGCAGTTTTTATTGTATCGACTGCAAAACTTAGGGTCATACGAAGGAACAATGCTTTAGGCTGCATGGTTTTCCCCTTGACTTCAAATTCATAAAAGGAAGGAATGCCATCGTACATATGGATAATATTGAGGAACAAAGAGAAACTAAAAACACATCTACATAAGATCTCAGTACCTATTAGGTAGACTACCAATGGGAATAGCACCAATTCAAATCATGGAGGTTTCACTCAAGAGCAATTGGGTCAACTTATATCCGTCTTCCAGTAACTTAATGCCTCACAACAAAAAGCACCAAACATAAATGCTACCTTAAGCTTCATCAGCACCACTCTACCAAGATCACAAAACCCACTCTCAATTTCCAACTTTAGTGGTAATCATTTTGTTTTATCTATGTCATTGCTTAGTGCTAAATTTCACTCAAAAACCTAGATTCTTGACAATGGTGCATCTGACCATATAGTAGGAAACCTTGACATTCTAGAAAATTTGTGCACAATTAGTGATATGACCATTCACCTACCTAACTAAAGTAGAACTCAAGCTTCATATGTAAGAAGAATCACTCTGCATAACTCCCTCATTTTAGATCCTATCTATTATGTTCCCTCATCTCATTTCAACTTGCTATCTATCAGTAAACTCTTAAAGTATAATCATTATTTTTTATTGCTTCATGGGATCTTTGCTATATTCTTAACCAGCTTTGAAGAATGATTGGAGCAGCTAGAGTTTGTAATGGATTATATGTAATGAAGAATCAAGCCAACCAAGACATCTCCAAATCACTTCTCTTCATTTCATGTCATCATCAAGTCCCTCAATCTTTAGCTTCTGTATCTTCAATAAATTCTTTGCATTCAGATTTTCAAACTTAGTACTTAAGGCTAGGCCTTCCCTCTTATCAAAAGATTACAAACATAGAAGATACCAATTGTAATTCATCTTTTGACTTTATTTACAATATATGTCCTTTTGTAAAGTTTAAAAGACCTTAATTTTCCATCAGTGATTCTTATGCCTTTATTCCATTTGATCTTATTCATGTTGATATATGGGGTCCCTTTGGTGTTGCCTTTAGAAATGGCCATCATTATTTCCTAACTATAGTAGATGACAATACAAGATTTACCTGGATAGACCTCATGAAACATAAATCTGAAACTTCAAAACACATCAAAACTTTCATTAACCTTGTCCAAAATCAGTTTAACACCCACATTAAATGCATAAGAACTGACAATGGACAAGAATTTGCTCTATAAACCATTTATTCTTCCTTAGGAATAATACACCAGCTGAGTTGTGTAAAGAGACCTTAGTAGAATGCTAGAGTTAAAAGAAAACATCAACACCTAGTAAATGTCACCAGGGCTCTTAGATTCAAAGAAAACTTACCAATTCATTTATATGGCAACTGCATGCTCATATCTTCTTATCTAATTAACATTGTTCCATCTTCAACCATCAACAACCAGATACCAAATCAATTACTGTATTATAGAAAACCAAATTATAAGCATTTGAAAATTTTTTGGTGCTTATGCTTTGTAGTCACTCTCTTAACACAAAAAAAATTTGACTCTAGAGCACAACCTTACATTTTCTTAGGATATCCTCCAAACATCGAGGATATAAACTCATGAATCTAGAGACTAGACAAGTGTTCATATCTAGGGATGCCAAATTTCATAAATATGTCTTCCCTTATCATTTCATCAAATCTCAAAATCTAGTTCTCAATATCATTATGCCATGATCACTATTGATAGCTCATATCCATTGACTAGTAATAGTGATGAAATTAACTATGCAGAGTTAGGTAATCATTCATAATATAGTAACATAGATTCACATCATTCTAATCATGAAACAGTAGGTCTAAATCAACCAGAAGGCTTACATGAAACTTCAGACACATTCACCAACCTTTACCAAAAAGATCCTTAAGACCTAGCAGACCTCCCTCATACCTAACATAGTATCACACCAAATATCCAAAACTTAAGGAACCTAGTGGATCGATAGCCTCATCCATAGCCACTGTAAATGTAGTATTAGATTCACCTTTCCCTATTCTTTGCACTTTGTCCTATGAAAAACTATCTGAGCCATATAAATCATTCATTATGTCCATCTAGAGCATCATTAAACCAAACACTTATAATCAAGCCATCAAAGACCCTTTTGGTGTGAGGTAATGAGCAAAGAGATCTAAGCTTTGGGAAAAAAAACCAGACATAGGAATTTATGACATTACCATTAGGAAAGTCAGCTTTAGGATGCCAGTGGGTCTACAAGGTGAAGTATAAATTAGATGGAAGTGTGGAGAGGTATAAAGCAAGGCTGGTAGCAAAAAGGTATGCTTAATAAGAAGGAATAAATTACTTTGACACTTATTCACTTATGACAAAATGGCTACCATCAGGTGCTTCTTAGCATTAGTCTCCATCAAAGAGTGACATTTACATCAAATGGATTTCAACAATGCCTTCTTTTATTGGGAACTAGACAAAGAGGTTTATATGTACCCACTAATAGGTTTACTGCAGCAAATAGCATGGTTTGTAAACAAAGGAAGAGCCTTTATGGCTGAAACAAGCATCAAGACTGTGGCTTTCCAAGCTAACCACTGCCATCACTTCCTTTGGTTTCACATAATCTCAAATTGTTCATTCTATGTTCACTATGAAAACAAATGATGACTTCAACATTATAGAAGTAAATGATGTTTTGATTAAAGGATCCAATATACAGATTGTTCAAAAAGCTAAATGTCATCTAAATTTGTTGTTCACAATCAAAGACCTTGGACCTATAAAGTTTTTTCTTAGAATTGAATTATCCAAAAACTAAAAGGGGATCTTTATCTGTCAAAAGAAATATGCACTGAAACAATTGGAGGAGACAAGACTGTTAGGTTGCACACCTCTATCCACAATTGCAAAGATAAACACAAAGTTGCAAAAAAATAGAAGTGGAGCTTCTTAATGATGAAGAAGAAATCTCATGTAAAAGGTAGACTAGACATCACTTGTACTGTACAACAACTATCACAGTTTACAAATTATCCAACAATGGTTCATGCACAAGCTATAACCAGGATACTTAGGTACATTTAAGGATCTCCAGGCAAAGGCTTGTTCTTCCCTTCAAATTCATCGCTCTCCCTCACAACATTTAATGATACAGACTGGGTAGGTTGCATTGACACGTGAAAATCTCTTATAGGTTTCTTTATTTTCTTTGTTAACTCCCTAGTGAGTTAGAGAAAATAAGCAACTAGTGGTTAGTAAATCCTTAACAGAAGCACAATATAAAGCACTGGGAAACACAACATCAGAAGTTTTCTAGTTGGTATTAATACTGACAAAATTAGGAGTCAATGAAATTCAACCAATAACACTAATTTGTGACAACAAATTAGCACTTAGTATAGCCCCTAAGAACATAGAGATCAATTGCCATTTTTTTAAGGGAAAAATACTTACAAGGCATCATCTCTCTACACTACATACCTTCAATAGGATAGTTAGGAGACTTGCTAACAAAGCCATTAGGGACCACACAGTTCAAGAAATTGCTCTTCAAGATGAATATTACCAACATCCATTTTGTGGGGGGCTATTATCTTGGAGAAGGAGATGTCATCAAAGGAAACACACAAGGAAGTATTACGAAAAGGCTGGAAGAGCGAAATGAAAGCTATGAATACCATTTTTTTTGGAAGATTTGTAATTATCAATCCTTTGTACAGAATAGGCTAAATAGATGGCAAGTGTAGGGTGCATATACCATTAGGTTTAGTTATCTTTCCAAGTAGGATATAAATAGAATGATGTAATTGTGAATACTTCTTCTTCTTGAATGATGGAATAGAAAATTCTCTTCCTCTCATTTGCGACTATTACATGGAGCCCAAGACAAATTTTCTTTCCATTTTTGTTCATCCCCAAATGTAACCATTTCATTCATTCCTATCTTTTTGATCTCTCCTTGTATTATTGTATAGTATTATAGTAGGCTTTATTTGGATTATTAATTTTCCAGTTGTCTATCTAAATATCAAGTATTAGTGGCATGATCTGGTTACTGCTATGTTTATTTTAAGTGACAACTGGATGTCCTGCCCAGTTGCACTTGATGGGGAGTGTTAGATTATCCTATATTGACCAAACATGAAAATGTTAAAAAGTTTATAATTGGTAAGAGCTAACTATCCAAATGAATAGATCTAGTCATTTTGGCAATAGTTGACTCAAGCCTAATTCTTGTTAATGGGCTCTACACTCTACCACTATAAGAAAATTATTAATTAGCAATGAAAAATTACCGACAAAAATGAAACCCTAGCAAATTACCAATGAAAAATCATGTTCCATCCATAAAATTATTGGGAAAATTTTGATTTTGTGATTAAAA
>JAOSBK010000004.1:16102074-16126848 GCA_027568895.1 Erythroxylum shatona
AGGAAATATAAATATCCTTGAGGTAGGAAAGTGAGGTCATGTTATTGCTTGTATTGAATTGGTCTTCTTTTCTCTTTTTGAGCACTATTCTATGATTAGCTTTTTCTCTTCTCAATCCCTCTGTATTTCTGCTGCAATTTCTATGCTTTCCCAGAACTTGTCATCTATTTTCTAGTAATACCAATTTCCCTTTTAGCTACTGTTATTTGTCCATATTTTATTCGAATTCCTTACATTTTTTGAGCTTTCATTTTCGATCCTCTCCTCTATGGCCGATAACACATGCCTCGCTAAGCTTGATTCTTCCATTTCCAAACTCCAAATCGATTTTGCATCCCAATCATCCACCTTGAACTCCCTTCAATCCACTGTCCAAAATCAACAATCCACTATGCTCGATATGAAAACCCAAATGGAGGACATCAGTCGTCAACCCGTTCAACTTGGCCAATTATTCAAAGGCAAAAACCCAGATTCTGAACCAAAGCTTAACACTCCACCGTTTAGCGCTTCCAAATCCGGCAATCACTGCAACTACTCTCCAGATCCCGAAACCGACCTTGATTTTCCCTTTAAACCCAAAGTCGCTCGAGTTAAGTTGCCTAAATTTGACGGTTTTGACCCCGAATCTTGGATCTTTCACGCTGATGAATTCTTTGATTTTTATGAAACTGAGAACACCATACGCATCACCATGGCGGCGTTTCACTTCGAGGGCAAGGCCCGATGCTGCTATCGTTGGATGAAAACCAACAAACAACTCTCTGGCTGGGAACAATTCAAGAAATCATTGGTCGAGCGTTTCAAGTTTACCACTCTTGAAGAACCTCAGGGGCTTTTGGCTAAAATCACCCAAACTTCCACTGTCGAGGATTACCAAACCCGATTCGAAACTTTATCTAACCAAACCGTTGGCTTGCCTTCCACCTTCTTCGTTGATTGCTTCATCTTGGGGCTCCGACCGAATATCAAGAATGAAGTTCTTTCCTTCTGACCCATTTCCCTTAATCACGCCATCAATCTTGCCCGCCTCCAGGAAGCCAAATTGGTTGAGACTCGTCGGATGTTGCTGAAATCGATGCCTGGAAATTACTTGGATCGGAAACCCATTAGCCTAGACCTGCTTCCTACACCACCCCAAACTACGCCAAGCCCACTCAAATTTACCCTTGATTCGACCCAACACCACCCCAAAACAGTGACAACCCGCCGATTGACCCAATCTGAAGCCCAACGTAGACGGGACCAAGGATTATGTTTTTATTGTGATGAAAAATTTATCAGGGGGCATAAGTGCAATAAACCACAATTTTTCCTTTTAGATGATGAATGCCCTGATGAACCCGATCCACCACTGCTCGATTCCTCACTAGATTCACCACTTACCACTGAACCTGATACCCATGACTCACCTCCTCCTACGATGGCAACCGCCACTCCCTCTCCCTCTAACCCACAAACCGTTATCTCTTACAACGCCATGTCTGGTTGTTTGTCACCATCAACGTTGCGATTCTTAGGCAAAATCTAGGGCCATTTCGTTCAGGTGCTATTAGATGGCGGCAGCACACATAATTTTATACAAAGTCGCATTGCTCATTATTTGGGGTTAGACATCGATCCCTCAATTTGTTTCCCTGTTTTGGATGGCAATTGAGAGAGTATTCACAGTGAGGGAAAAGTTGGAAATGTCAAATTGCAAATCCAAGGCACTGCTATTCAAGCTAATTTTTATGTCCTTCCCTTACACGGCTCTGATATTGTCCTCAGTGTTGCTTGGCTAGCCACCCTCGGACCGGTTGTCACTGATTACTCCACCTTAACCTTCAAATTTTGCCTTGGCCCATCCACCATTTCTTGGAATGGCATTTCCAGTACCAGTCCCCAACCTATTCAACTAAATTCTTTGCGCCGAACCCATGAGATGGGTGCTATTACAGCTTATTATAGCCTTCAGATTCAATTTCAACCCACCACATTGCCGACACCACAACCCTCTGCCTTTGCTGATCTTATCCACCAATTCTGGGATGTTTTCACCAAACCCAATGGTTTACCACCCTCTCGATCAACCAACCATTCCTTTCACCCTGCCCCTGCTTCTTCACCCGTTAACATTTGCCCTTACTGATGCCCCAATTTCCAAAAACATGAGATCGCTAAGCAAGTCTCGGATATGCTCAATGAAGGGATTATTAGACCGAGTACAAGTCCTTTTTCTTCTCCAGTGTTAGTCAAAAAGAAAGACGAAAGGTGACACTTTTGCGTCGATTATCGGGAGCTGAACGCGATTATAATTCGGGACAGATTTTCGATACCTATTACGGATGAATTGTTTGACGAGCTCTTTGGTGCCAAGTTGTTTTCCAAACTTGATTTACTTGCAGGGTTTCATCAAATCTTGATTTGGCCCGAGGACGTGCACAAGACAGCATTTCGGACTCACGATGGGCACTACGAATTTCTCGTAATGGCTTTCGGCCTTACAAACGCTCCCTCCACCTTTCAAGCAACCATGAACGATATCTTTAAGCCTTTCCTCCTTTAATTTGTACTAATCTTTTTTGATGACATACTTGTATACAGTCATAGTTTGGCTGAGCACATTCATCATTTGAAACTTGTCTTCAAAACATTGCGGGAGCATGGTCTAGTAGCCAAAGAAAACAAGTGCATATTTGGCCAATTGAAAATTGAATACTTGGGGCACATAGTCACTAAGAATGGATTGGAGGTAAACCCGAGCAAGATATCCATCATTCAAGACTGGCTTGTTCCGACCGATGTCAAAGGGGTTCGTGACTTCCTCAGTTTAGCAGGTCATTACCGCTGGCTTATTCGAGGATTTGCTCGGATTGCTTCTCCATTATCGGACCTGTTAAAAAAGGAAGGCTTCCATTGGACTGATGCAACACAATCAGCTTTTCAACAACTCAAGGAATCCCTAAGCCATGCCCCTTTGTTAACACTCCCTGACTTCTCTTCACCTTTTACCATTGAAACGGATGCTTCTAGTACGGGTATCGGGGCTGTCCTAGTGCAGCATGGGCGACCAGTGGCCTTTTACAACCAAAAGTTATCACCGAGAATCCAAGGCTCGCTAGCTTATCACCGAGAGATGTATGCAATAACTCAACCTGTCGGAAAATGGCGACAATACCTTTTGGAAGACAGTTCTTGATTGTCACGGATCAAAAGGCACTTAAGATCTTCACTGCGCAAACTATACAAACACCCGAACAACAACATTGGTTATACAAACTCGTGGGGTATGATTTCGAGATACTTTATTGGCCGGGAAAAATGAATACGGTTTGCGGATGCACTGTCATGGGCTCCAACGAGCTGTTTCATGGCTATATCGGTTCAAAGTTATGGCAGGATCGAGGAATTTCGAGCTTTGAATGTAACCAATTTTGTATTACTTCAACTAAGGCAAAAGATTGAAGCCAATGACCCCCGTTATTGACAGTATATGATCCATGATGGGTTACTTTTCTTTCAGAAACGATTGGTGGTGCCTAATGATCCTCGATTACGAACAACAATACTTAAGGACTTCCATTGTTCAGTAATTGAGGGACATGATGGGGTCACTCGCACCTTCCACCTAGTGGATGCAAATTTTTGTTGGTCCTCCTTGCGGCGAGATGTGCAATGGTTTGTGAAGGAGTGTTTGATATGTCAAACCATGAAATCTTCCCAATTATCTCCAACCGGATTGTTACAACCTTTGCCACTTCCTGATCAAATCCTTGAGGAAGTAAGTATGGACTTTATTACCGGACTTCCACCCTCATTTGGAAAAATGGTCATTTTTGTTATCGTTGATAGTTTATCAAAGTTTGCTCATTTCTTTGCCTTACCAAGAGCAACTTTGATAGTAGCAAGTTGGCATCGGTATTCTTGAATGGGGTTGTTAAATTGCATGGTATACCAACGAAAATTGTAAGTGACAAGGATCCGTTGTTCTTGAGCAAATTTTTGGGAGGAATTGACCAAGCTCCAAAGAATGACGAGAGCTTTAATTTCGGCCTATCATCCCGAGACTGATGGTCAAACAGAAGCGGTGAACAAGGTATTAGAAAAGTACTTGCGTTGTTTTGTTGCTGACACTTCGAACACTTGGGTAACATGCTTCCTTAGGCTGAGTATTGGTACAATACTTCACACCACGGCTCGGCAAGGATGACTCCATTTCATGCTCTTTATGGCAGAGACCCACCTACATTCATACAGTACATTCCTGGCATTGTCAAGCTCAATGTCGTGGATCAAGAACTGTCCAAGCGAGACCAAATCTTGATGCAACTTAAGGTGAATTTGCTCAAGGCTCAAAACCAAATGAAAAACCAGGCCGACAAGCATTGAAGGGACGTCTCATATGAAGTTGGAGATTGGCTTTTTGTCAAGTTGCAACCCTATCGACAGTTATCATTGAAATTACACCGAAATCAGAAGCTGGGGCAGCAATGTTTTGGTCCATTCAAAGTCCTCAAGAAAATCGGAACAGTGGCCTACAAATTGGAATTGCCTCCATCATCACGAATCCATCCCATTTTCCATGTTTTGGTCTTAAAGAAATGCGTCAGCAATCCACAAACTCAGAGTATTCCTCTACCTATTATTGAATCCAACCACGAGCCACAACGCAAGCCATCTCACATTTTGGCTACTAGAGAGCTAGAGATTGAAGGAAAAACAATGCCTTAAGTGTTAGTGCAATGGGAAGGCATAGGAACCGAGGCAGCAACTTGGATGCCAACTAACGAGTTTCGAAGCAAATACTCTGACTGGAACCTTGAGAACAAGGTTATTTTTGCAGGAGGGAGCAATGTGACGAGCCTTGATCCACCAACAAAGCCCAAGGAAATTGATTCAGCAGAGAAACCGTTATCCCTTCGAAGGTCACAGCGAGTGAAAAGGGGAGCAGTGGTCCTAGGTGACTACGTGTTAAGCTAATATGAATTCTGTTAGGAGAATTAGTTACTGAGGAAATATAAATATCCTTGAGGTAGGAAAGTGAGGTCATGTTATTGCTTGTATTGAATTGGTCTTCTTTTCTCTTTGCTAAGCACTGTTATGTGATTAGCTTTTTCTCTTCTCAATCCCTTTGTATTGCTGCTACAATTTCTATGTTTTCTCAAAACTTGTCATCTATTTTCCAGTAATACCAAATTCCCTTTTAGCTACTGTTATTTGTCCATATTTTATCCAAATTCCTTACAAAGCTCCACAAGTCACTCATTTTAAGGCGCCACATATCACTTCTTCCTCACTAATTTTCTCTGTTATTATTGTTTTTCATTGGAAATGCCTCACTACCTATTTGAACTATAGGTTTTAGTTCAGGAACAACACCAACTACTCTAGCATTATCAGTATCAATTTTGTTTAGTTTCTAAACTAATGGTGGTAGATAATTCATCTCCAGCATTCTCCAGAATCTATTCATTATGATTGGTTAAGTCCTCAAACCTTTCAGGCAGAAAATTGATTACGACTACACCAATAGTAGAAGCTAGTGTCATCTCTGTAGTAAGCTCAATAATACCTGTAATCATAGCATGATTTTTGCCTTCTCCAGGGATCATCAAGGTCAGTTCACTACTTACATCTGCTATTACCACTGCTCTACTCTCAGATTGGGGATCCCTTGAAGCAGGGAACGGAATTCATACCACTGGGTATATCACGAGTGATACTTTAAAGACCAAGAAGTTAGCACGAAAACCACCAATGTACTTACGGAACCTAATGAAAGTATGGCTGCAAAAACTCATTATTAGAGAATAGTCAGACGCTTGACCTATCTCACATGTAACAACCTGATGTAGCACGTGTAGCAACTAGATCGGATCCTCTCATTTCAGAGCGCCTCGTTAGGGAAGAGAATAAAATTTAAGATGAGGGAAATGTCGACTTTTTAACCTCTGTTTTTATGTGAAATTCTAACCTTGGTGTCCGGGATGGCTTTTGCCATTACACAAAACTTTGGTAATAACCAGTATTGTATTTTTATCTAAAGATTCAAAATTGTAGACAAGCAAATAGAGTTTCTAGCATCTAAAGAAAATAGATAATGTTACATTTCATCAGCTCACAGTTCAAAAGCTGCGATGTGGTTTAGTAATTACGGGAATTCATTTGCAAATTAAAAAACCTGAAAAAATCTCTTAAAGGAAAAAAAATGTTTCCCTTGTCTCTCGTTCCCTTTTTTTTCTTTGGGAAATGATATGAAAGGGAGAACACAAACAACCACCACATCCAAAGAAATGCTAAACAAATATCACAAACACACGCTATTTTACAAAAGCTAGAGCTGACCAATTTTTGACGTTTAGCTCGTAGTTTTTGGCTGTAACACTTGCGCAAGGGAACATAGGACATCCATTCTATGCATCACTCTATTGTTCTCCCCCTGAAATGTTGGTGACAAGAGTTACAAGTTTTAGACGAAGTAGGAAAGAAAATCTTACTTTTCAATTGGTTCACTATGATTAATTACGAAAGCTTATGTTTTGTCTCAACGTCTGGAGCTGCTTGGATATCAAGAGCTTTAGCATCTTAATTTTCCAAATGACTACTGTCAATCATCCTATATGTCAATCAAACTTAAGTATAAATCAGTTATGAATTATTTGCGGACATAAAATATTTTTATGTGGTTAGTCTGCAAATAAAAATTCAAGATGGCTCATGAAGCACAACATAATTTGTACACTAAAGGGCATGTTTTGATCACTGCTTAAGAAAAATAAAAGACTATGCATGTACTTAAGCATACTGTGCATATACTTGCGAATAATGAAGGGCAAACACTAAGCCCATGAACGTCTCCTTCCCCCCCGTAGGCCAGATATTTCATAAAGAATCAAAACCTTACCTCGACCATAAAACACATCCATGTCTTTTCACCATGAAGTTCTGTAATTCCTTTCAAGATTGTCACACCTAAGCTTTTGATAGCCTCTGATATCTCAAGAAAATAACTGCACTCATCACACAAGATCTGCACACATCCAATCAGAGTACCTCTTATGCATTAATAATCAAACCTGACAAGAAGCGGTCTTTCTGTTTGGAGGTCCTTTTTGTTGATGTATTTAACAAAGGCAAAATGCAACCATATTACCAAAAAGCACACATCCTAATTCTGACCTGTTATGATTAGTAAGTTATACAGAACTTAGACATCCAACCTGTCGTTACCTCCACTAGCATCTGGCCATTTTTATTCAGATTCTCTATTACTATTGAAGAAACTTTTAGATGGCCTCCCACTTCAACCGCCCAGCTTGAACCTTGTTCATGAAAGGGGCCATCTATTCTCTTGTGATGCATCTGCAAAATTGAACAATAAGGTAACTATTATCACATTGAAGTGGAGGAAGACCAACAATTATAAAAATAATACTCCATGTGATAGCTGAAGTTGAGCTCAAGATGGCCAACTGAGATAAGTATGGTACTCAGACATCAGTAATACAGTCTAATTATACTATCAACTAGTTGATTGTTTATAAGAAAATTCCTATTGCATTTACAGGTATCGAAGTGGAGGAAGACTAACAATTATAAAAATAATACTCCTTGTGATTGCTGAAGTTGAGCTCAAAATGGCCAACTGAGATAAGTATGGTACTCGACATCAGTAATACAGTCTAATTATACTATCAACTGGTTGATTGTTTATAAGAAAATTCATATTGCATTTACTGGTGGAAATATGGTTAGGCAAAACAGCTTAAGTAGTTGTGGATAGTACTGGCGAATGAAAAGAATGAAATTTCCACTAGTCCCCATGTAACAAGTTCCAGGACCTGAAAATTGAATTGCTTCATCCTTTACTTTTACCTCGGCACATTTATTGACCTTATCAGCATGCTTTGTGATGCTTTCAAGAAAGAGCATGTGCTTGATGGTGCGCTCCAGTAGTGAATCAATACTACACTGCATAATTTTTTCACAATCTTCAGAATACTTCACATGGGAGATGCACAAGAACAGAAACTGCAAATGCCAAACTCAAAAATCAGCTGGTACATGGTCAAGTTACCTTTGATCCATTAGGCACAAGCTCTCTCAACTCCTTGATACGATCCTGAATCAGTTGCCGGTCCCTTGGCCTTGGCCTAGAATTTTCAGCAGGCCTAACCCTCTTTTTCTTATTCCTAGCTGGTTCTGTACATCTATCCAACTGCTCACTACAAGTATTTGGGCAAGCTGATGAAAATTCTTTTGAATTAGCACCACACAACTCTGTTGAATTGGAGCAGTTATGCATGTTCTCTTCAACAGAGAACTGATTAATTGAACACTCCGTTGAGATCATGTCACACTTTGACTGAATGAATATGTCCATCGTTTTCTCAGCGGTCAACATAGACTGTGTTGATCTACAGACTGATACCTCACTATTAACATCACCACCTCCATAGCAAAAATTGCCTACTACTGCTTCTAAAAGATTCTCAGAGCCACTATCAAATGTCATCTGGCTTTCATTCATCCCTGCTGAAATCTCAACAACATCTCCAGCTTCAGGCTTTTCTGCTCCAAAATCAAAGTACAGACACTTCTTTGAAAAAGCTGGTCCTAGAGCTTCATGCAACTCTGACCCTGCATAGAACTTCAGAAACGTGCTTGAGGCATCGTTGTGACTTGATTCAGTTTGATATTCCAAATCCTTCCTTAAGCTAATGCCTGAAGATTTAGGTATGTCCACTAACCCATTCATATGCATGTCTGGTTGATCTGGTTTAACTCCATAACAAAGAGTATTATCAAGGACTTCTGTTGGGAGCTTCATGAAATCAGTTTTGAATATTTCTCTTGGAAGCATGGCATCACACGTTCTAATGCTATTCTCAATTGAATTGTTTGTATGTTCAAGTATAACTTTTTTTGATCCCTCGGACAATTTCTTGGCACTGTTCTCCTCTTCAGAACCCATATAACTGATCGAATTAAATCCTATTTGATCTTGATGCTCCAAAGATGTTTTGTTTAGCTTCAATGGAAGAATGCTTACACTTTGATCATTCCCCATTAAATCAAGCACATCATGGATATTGATCACTTCAGTTGTCTTCTCACAAGCTGAATAACTGTACGAAGAATCATCACTTTGTTTCTGTAACTCAGAAAACATAGGCAATTGGTCATTTGGGCCTTCCTTGTTAGCAGCTCTATCAAGGTAACATAAAGCGTCAGGAAAAGCCTCCAGGGCAGAACCTTTCATTGGTAAACCTGACTGAGAATAGGAAGGCACTCAAGCGTTAGTCATGTGCACATGACCATAAGGAGAAGCCAACAAATCTTGTAGATGTATTAACATATCTGATAGGGAGCACAATTTATGCACAAACTTTACGCTCACACACAATCCCATATAGAATGGGTAGGGGAAGTGATGGATATTTACCAGATAAAATGAACTCCTCTTTCTATACTTTTGAAGACTACTAACATTCACAACTGACAAATCTTGATGGATTAAAAAGGCATCTTTAATATGAGCCACCGACTTCATATCCTCAACTACCTGAGCCACTCAGAAAAGGAACAGAAAAGTCTACATTTCAGTGACATGCAATCAGTATTTTAACCAATTACTGCAGAACAAAGAAATCTAAATCCATGAAAATTAAGATGAACACATTGCACCAAGCAAACATCAAGTAGTCACAAGCACATCAAAGATTTTCCAAGGAGCCCCTTTTTTCCCCCCTTCAAAAACTTACCATGTAGATTAGCATGCAAATTAGCAAAATATTACCAACATATAACGATAGCTTCTTCCAACTCCTTTTCCCAATAAATAAAACTTAGACAGCTACTGGCTTGTTCAATCATCCACTCAACTTCTTATTATAAAAATTTGCTATTATATAAAACATAAGTAAAATAACAGTTTTCATAATGAACATGAGAATTACATGGTGTCAATGTCTATCCTAAATCGATCTCATGAGAGAATTCAAATGCCAATTTGGAGCTCAAAGCAATAGTCATGGTCATGAAAATCAAAGAAAGCGTGCTCTTAAGTTATCTTACTTTGTTAAACGAGCCAAGCTGTACAACACCATATGGAGCTACACTTACAACAATAATGGTCTGCAAGATGATACATAAATAAGCTCATTAAGATTTCTCAATGCAACAACAGTCTAAAATCAAAGAACATATGCTATATCTAGAATAAAGAGGAACTGCTTTGACATCTAGTTCAATGCATAGAGCCAGAAAATCAAATACACAAGAGGACATAAGAATCATTAAAGAGTAAAGACATGGACCTCAAAAATTGATTTGATTCTTGAAGTTATTATGGGGTATATAAATAAGTTCAAATAATCTATTTCACAGAGTGATAATTTCGATTAGATCACAAGTCTGAGAACAGTCCATAATAAACTAAAACACACAAAAGGAACAGCCTTCCTGTTTGGTAATCATCGGAATGGTCAATAAGCCATTGCATATCAATAAAATAGCCATACCTTGATCCCTGACAAAAATTGACTTTGCCACCCATCAGAAAACTGTAATTTACCGAATGAAAAGAATGAATGAACAGAAAAGGAAATAAAACTACAAAACAGTACAGTAATAACACAGCCAATCTAATCTGATTACAAAGCTATAATAATACTGACCTCAAATGATGAGAGGGAATTCATTGCATTGTTGTCAGAAAAGATCCACTGATGTTTTCCAGTGACTGCCACTTGTCCAACAATCCTGGTTAACAGACAAACAAACTCAAAACATGTTGATAAGTACTGTTATACCACGAGAATTTGAAATTGAAATCCTTCATACACTAAAGTATATAATGTCAAGCTGCTGGGCAGCAGTCACTATCAAAATGGAAAGAATGGACCCATACCCTTCTCCAAGAGAATATACATGATACGACATCTTTGCCACAGCCAATCCAAGCAGATCCTGTGAAGTATGTATGTTTTCTAGACTGCCAGAAGGAAGCTTACCCTCAGATGTACCGTGTCGCTTACAATTATCATAATAAGCATCTTCCCACGTTAAAACCCTGCCAAACATACGAACTGAGAGCAAAAACTACGACTTATAATTCAAAATCACTTAGCATTTCCAGCAGCAAACCATCCTCCAGTAACAACTCAATAATAATGGACTAAACTACCAAAACTGATGAATCATAAGTAGAAAAAGTAAGCATTTTTTATCTCACTGCTCGTGACCTACATTTTATTTTCAATTGTGATCCAGCAGGATATCAAAAGGACAAGTATCTGAGGTTCAATGGTAAAAACTAGAAACACATATTTCAAACAATAACACACGGACTATGCACAACAGAAAAGATCTCTAAATCACGATCACTAGTAAAATTCAAACCATAAAACTTACAATCGAGTTCGACGCTTGAGCTTCCAAAAAACGGCGTACTTCCACTCCGTATTGAGGCAGAGGCTCCTCAGAGTAGGGTGTAAGTCAGTAACCATGATTCCTCAAACGGCAACGTGTGAATCAAAACAAGCACCTCCAGCCTACTACACCGCCACCCCACCCCGGCAAAAAAAAAAGATAAAAAAAGCACTCCCTCCAGCTCCAGCAGCTAGCTTCCCCGATACGAGCCTCTACCAGCCTGCTTTCTCCGTAAACCCGCACGTACCTTCATCGGCGGTCCTACTGTTGCCTGCAGCAGTCGATCTCTACCCATTCCCAGCTCGCTAACCCCCTACCCAACACCTTCGATCTCACAGTCCCAAAAAGAGCTCACAAGCTCACTTTCTCTATACAATCAACGCGTTTGGCCATGAAATGAAACCAATCATTGAACACTTCGAAATTATCTGTAAAAGGAAATGAAGGAATTGGTACAGTAAAACTCTCTAGTTTATATCGGACGACATGGATGAAAGAGCCAAACTTAGAGCTGCCAACAGGGGAGGGATGGCAAGTTAAGAGGGAATTTGGGTGGTTATTCTGGCACAAGGCAAGGTGCTCGGTTTCTGTTGAGAGAAAGCTAAGGGGTGTGTACGTGTAACGTAGTGTAGTCTGGGGGAATTGAATTTAATTATGCAATTTTATATATAGTAGCCTAGGCCTGGCCGGTCCTTTGCGCACCCTGTTCATTTTAGGTTTTTTGGACATGTCTTTCTTATCCTACGCATGGCGCAAGGCACACTGAAGCGCAAACAAAAACCCAACAGTAACAGAAACAGGCCTCCTTCCCTTTTCATTTTGACAAAAGGAAAACAGCGGGAGCTGGACCCTGATCTCCAAACCTTACACTCTTTGGGTTTTTTTTTTTTTTTTGGCCAAATATCACTTTGATGTTACTAATCTCCCCTGTTTCTTTGATATTTTAAGTGACTTGATGATTTGACAAAGTATCAAGGTAACTTGGCCTCAAGTGATGCAAGGCCTGCAATGGATAATCAGGGACAGTGCCTGCACAAGATTTTGGCTCGACTCATAGATTGGCGACTGAGACCCCCTTATTTCTCACGTAGTAGCTCCGATACCTCCAGAAATTATTGAGCACCATGTGCAATCCTTCACGGACGCTACCGATAATTGAAATTGGGTTATTTTTCAACACTTACTTCCTCTGACGCTTTGCTTGTTTATTGTAGGTATATTCCCTCCGTCGGCAGCCCTTGGGCCCAGACAAACCCATATGGGGACGTACGGCGGACGACCAATTTACAACGTCTTCTACTTATTCCATACTCTTGCAACACGATTCCCTTATGAATAATACCGCCTGGAATACTATCTGGAAGTGACAAGGACCTCAATGGATCCACACATTCCTATGGCTACTTTTGCATGACAAGCTTCTCACTAATCAACGATGCGTTTAACGAGGCTTCACTTCGAAACCTAATTGCTACTATTGCCACCTCAAGGAATCCTCCCTTCATGTTGTTCGGGACTGCTCCCACGTCCGCTCCCTTTGGATGCAGTCCCCCCTCACCCCCCCAGATTATCACCGTCAAATTCTTTTCCATGGATCACAAAGCTTGGCTCAACAGGAATCTATTCTCGCGCAGGGCAATAGAGGGTTTTGACTAGGCTATTATCTTTGGCACTGCATGCTGGTTTTTCTGGTCATGGCGCAATCGGGCCATATTTGAGGGCTCTTTTTCATGGCCGACCTCACAGGCGCAGCCCGTATTGGAATATGTTCACCATATGCACTTGGCTGCCAGCTGGCAACATCGAACTCAACTAACACCTACCAGACGTCAAGACCTGCATGTAGGTTGGAGCACACCCGTACTTGGCTGGGTGAAATTCAATACTGATGGTGCCTTCACAAGATCTAACAACTTTGCCACCGCAGGCGGGCTACTGCGCGACAACACCAACACTTGGTTGAGTGGCTTTGTCCAGAACATTGGAGGGTGTTTTCCGTTGACAACAGAATTCTGAGGAGTATTTTCTGGCCTTCAGCTAGCTTGATCCTTAGGGTACCGATATATAGTGTTGAAGGTGGGCTCGCGCACTGTGACTGATCTGCTCTCTTCTCCACAGGCACGGGCTACTTCTCTCAACCCCTTTGTGTGGGCATTCACGAACTGTTTTCTCGCAACTGGATTATCATAATCAAGCATATCTATCGAGAGGATATTAGGAGTGCGGACTAGCTTGCAAAATTTGCAGGACAGCTCTCCCTAGGAATCACTGCTTTTAAGCACCCACCGAAGGGTTGCATACCTCTCCTCGCAGAGGATGAGTCGGGGGTCCGTCACTCCCAACCCAGCATGTAATTTTTCTTGCTACTTTCCTTTATATATATATATATATAAGAAAAGCAACTCATCCAGGGCGCAGGTGAGTTGGTAAGGAGCTCTTCTGACTTAAGTGAGGTCGCGGGTTCGAATTGTCCTCATGTATGCAGCCGTTTAAAACTTGGGGTCAAAGCTTTGCCTCCCGTAAGTGACCTACCCGGCTCGAGCGGGGATTAGTCTGAGAGTGGATGGTTTAAAAAAGTCTTCCTATAGTTGGGATCCTCTTAGGACACCTCGTGGACAACAAAAAAAAACAAAGCCAAAGCAATAGGAATAGGTTATGTTATACGTATACTTGCACTTTGTTTGGTTCAACAAAAATGATGCCCATTTATATCATTATTTGGAGAAAGGAAAATTTGTCTTCCTTGTTCCTTTTCAAACATCATATATGTACTTTTTTTTAATGGGCAAAACAAGTTGTAATACTGTCCCCAGTCCCTGATTTTATAACTACCATTTTCTTTAATAGATGGAAGAGCCAAGGGCATGGCCTGTTGATGGCAATTGAGTGGCATTTGAGAGCGATGATTTGGGTGAGCATGGCAGGGTGTCCGTTTCTTCTGTTTGTGTTCTTTTGCTCTGGTGTTGTGATTATAAACATGGTAATGTTACGACATATTTAACTAGTTTGTTCTGCTAAACACAACTGGGCATCGTTGTCCAGATCTCACGACAGTGGCAAACTTTGAAATTTATCACCATCATTATCATCATGTATATTGCAATAAGTGGATTAGGGCCACATTACATTTACTGCTAATCAAGAACAAATATACAAAAGGAAGCATTTCACGAGGAAATTTAGATAAGAGCAAAAGGTTAATGAACTTCCTAAAAAAGAGAGAGAGAGAGAGAGAGAGGAAAAGGTTAATGGTGAGTTAAAGTTACAGACATGATCAATCATATAAAACACCAGGTCACCTAATTAAGGTGTTTGCTCCGGGCCTTAAAGATTTAGCTGGTCTCCAGTAAATCTTGAAGCTCACCTAATTCACTAGGCATCATCATGGTTTGCTCAGTTGTGTGTCCTTCTTCCATTGCTGGATGTGAGCATGATATTACAATACACTAAACCGGATTCATTTCCTTAATTATAATGAACTATTCATTACCAGTGTAGCTTTCTAGGTCAAAGCATCAACACCATCATGCATATTTCTTTATTTGTTTAGTTTGTCTTTCAAATTTGTTTGGTTTAGTATTCAAAAGATAGGAATGTCTGATTAAAAGCAACAATTATTAACTTTAATTGCTGTAAACCAAAATAATAATATTCTCTTGTAATAATCACTCCAGCTTGTTTACAAATAAGCTTAGTTATGGTGAAGTAAATGATAGGCCATTTTATTACACATATGAAATAGAAAAAGAATAAGTAGGACGATAAATTTAGCATATGATTCTAACTATAAACTATAACCAAATCGATATGTGTGTGTATGTGAATTACATGGTTTCTTATCTAGAGATTACTTACAACATAACTTCTGATAATATATCTGTATTCTCATAACCGTACTTAGAGCAATATTATATTATCTCCTAATTTTTCTAGCTTCACTTTGTTCCTTACGGGTGGGTCGGGAACCAAAATCATCCCAAGTAGATCTCTTAGCCTAGCTTTTTACCAACATGTAATCTACGAGGATGACTAGCGAGTCTCCATAGTCATGATCAGCAATGGCTTCATCTATATCATAATCATCTCTCAGTCAATATAGATGGGCGAGAAAATGCGGCAATACCCATTTCAAATTAACTGTTCCTATATGATGTCTATGTGACACCATTGGCCATTACCCACAATAAACTACTACACTTGTATGATTAGCTTCCCCTATAAAACAGTTTAAAGGAAAAGCTGCTCCCAAGCTTTTGCCAAGAGTCAACTCGGGTGTGCATTCATTTTGAGGACGGCCACTTTCTGAAGCTTTTTTGCTGACTCGCTCAACTCAGTAATGACAAACAGTGGCCCAACAAATCTAGCATAGGGAATCTAATGATCATTAGCACCAAAAAGAACGTTAGCTATCTATCGAAGCTTTCTGATGCTACGCACGATAAATAATTGGCTTCAATCTTGTACTGAAGTTGTACAAACAAAAGTCAATCATTTAAGCGGAGAAATGGAACACAGACGTAGCCCGATGAAACAAGTACATTATCTTTTTTCTCTGAAATTTGTATTTCTTCTGATGGGTCATAATGTAACGTAGGAACGGGGCGGTTCTTAGTACAAAATATCAAGTTAGCTTAGCAATTAAAGTAGGTGATGGTGATTAGATTAAATGGCTTAGAAAGTATACTGTATAGTAATCATCATGTTGGGTTAATATTATCTATTGATTTTTATAATTAAAAACATCTTTTTTACGCTACTTAAAAGACCTATCATGCTCATGAACACAATGGTTAAGGTTAATCCCCGGAGCAATACCAATACCTTCTATGTGTTCATGTCATTCAGTCAATAGTGGAAATTCTAATGGCAATATTGACCGTATTAAGCATATAAATCCAGGATGAGACAGTCAAAAAGAGGCAAGTGCTTTATTTTGTGTAATAGTGCTTTCTACCCACCATCAAAATTGATGATGGAATACTTCGTAAGTTTATAGCCTCAAGTAATTCGGTTAGGATTAGATGCATAATCAAATTTGTGTACACTTGGAAGATAAGGTGGGCTTAGTGGCCTTAGTCGTTCAACGGACTGGATAAAGTTGGGAAGCCACTACAAATTTGACTAGCTTTGTTTTGTTTATTCTTGTCTCTTATTCGATGATAAGCAAGTGTACTACATATATGTGCGTGACCTAATCATTAGGAAAATGTTGCCCTCAACTGATGTTTGTTGTAGGTGAGCTGTGTTAGACTAACATTTCCTTTTTCTTTTTCTTAAATTCTTCACCCATCCTTGACTCCAAAAAAAAAAAAAATTGCAAGTTAAACAACCAAGTGGAAGTGAAAGAATTCTGATGAAAACAAATAAGAATTCTTTAAAGATCATTTTTAAAATATCAAGAATAAAAATATATTTTAATCTATAAATTATTGATTTTATTTTTATTTATTATATTTTAAAACATATTTTCAAAAAGTATAAAAATTAAAATAAAGAACATGAAAATTTTAAGAATAAAATTTTAACTAAAGATTTAGATGCAAACAAGTAAATTTTTCTAAAAATTTTAATTTAATAATATCTTAACAATTAGTAAATA
The DNA here is from genome assembly GCA_027568895.1 of Erythroxylum shatona. Taxonomy (NCBI): domain Eukaryota; kingdom Viridiplantae; phylum Streptophyta; class Magnoliopsida; order Malpighiales; family Erythroxylaceae; genus Erythroxylum; species Erythroxylum shatona. The sequence continues at coordinate 16,119,089 of JAOSBK010000004.1, forward strand.
TTTACTGTTAAAATAATTTTATTTTTGAAATAATCTTATCTTAAATTTTTAAATAAATGATAAATAATTAAATATTATTAATGTATCAATGGCATTATATTGAAAGTCAAACTTTTTATATAGTTTTTATAAATTATAAAAATAAGAAAAAATATATAACATAAATTCAACTAATGGGCTAATATTTCATTTGTAACATTACCTAGAGCATAACTAAAATTCCAATGAAGACAACCAATTAATGGGCCAAAATACCCCCATTATAAGACAAGCCAGTTCTAGCTTGGTTTCTTATTGTACCAAATTCAATGGGCCAAAATATCCCCATTATAAGACAGGCTAGTTCTAGCTTGGTTTCTTATTGTACCAAATTCTCATGTGTTAAGTTAATAAGCTCTTTAACTTTAAAAAAAAAAGCTAATGGGCTAAAATATATTATAGGTATTGACTTATTGTTGGTGTTAATTTGGAATTCGTGCATATTAAGGAGTGATTCTCCCATAATTTGTATTTAACTTCTTCTTGACGATATAAGTGAGCTTTATAAAACTTAAAAAAATGAAATTTTAGGCTATCAAAATGTTAAAATGTATTAAAGTAAGGAACGATTTGATTTAAACAAAGGGAAATTACAAGCTTCGAAGAGAATTTGGGACAATGAAAATGAACCATGTAAAGAAAGCTGAAAATTAATAACAAGGTGTTTTGATTGTTTTGTTGTGTATTTAAGATTGTCTTTTATGAAGATTTTGTGTTATCCTTTGTGTCATGGTGCTAGTGCTTTTATATACTCTTCTCAACTTAAGGTAGTTTTTCCTTAGTTATCACGTTCTAGCTGACTTCTTACCACTGCTCTCTTTAACTTCAGCCTTAAGCATCTCTTTTGTAACTTATTAACTTCTAGCCCACTTAACCATATCTCTCCATCATGTTTGTTACTCAGTCCCAACACGTTCATCCTCGAGGTTCTATACTTTTGCCATCCACGAATTCTCTAGTTAAACATTTACTAGGCTTTCTTATTTTGGGCTCCTTTTACTTTTAGGCTAGATTTCTTTTTAGTCTATCAACAATTGCCTCTTGTATATGTTTGGTTGAGTAAACTAAATATATGTTATATAGGTTCTCCTGATCTTTTGTAAAAAAGACCATTAGTTAGATTCTTAAACATGAATGAGAGGTTATGGGGAGTTAAGGAACCAAAGAGAATCCAGTCGGAACAAAAATCTTGGAAACATCTTCAAGCAAATCTTTGCCTAACCCTAAGTTAAAGAGAATCTTTGATTGATAGGGAATGTTGGGCGCAAGTATTATATCAAGATTCTCCTCCATTTGAAATTCTTAATTCTCCATCTATTATGGAATCTAAAAGATCCATTTCATTCAAACTTTAAATTTTCACTACTCCTTTCGGTTTCATCCGTTTTGCTATTTATTTATGTTGTTTCATCACATCCTTTACCTTAAACTTTAGATTGTCTGCGCCTTTTCTAGTATCTTCCCCTTTCTTTGCTCACGAATTCCTTAACATTTGCAAACTCTTCTTGGATTATAGATTTTACTCATCGTACGTTTTCCTCTTCCTTTATAGATCTTGCTAAATTGAATGTTACAAACGTACATCTCATATTTTTCTCTTTCTAAACACATATACACAAATTTTGCTAGTTTTCTTGAATTTCTTCTTTATGTAGGCTACAAATCTTTACCATCCTTTGTTAGAATAAGGCAATTAACTTCTCAACATTAAATCTATTTTTCGAGTTCTTCCTTCTAATTGGAACTCTCTCTTTCAATATGGGAAGAGATTTTCCTTATTTTGATCATGAATAAGGTCAACCTCTAACTATTGGTATCCCTTCATATACTGAATCATCTCATTCATCTCTTCCTTATAGGTGAGGTGAGTAAATAAAAATTTACTCCAAAATTTCCCTCTTTTTATTCCATAAATCTCTAAAATTGTGGAAAAAAAGTACAAACTAGTAGTTTAAGTGGATAGATATGATATATCCTTCATATCACTCTTTTTAGAAAAGACAAGGTCTTCTTTAACTAATAGCCCTTTTACGACTAGAATATCAACCTAACCTTATATTTTCTATCCTAAAATTTTGGATATCCTCTAGTAATTCCTTCATTTTTCCTTTTAGACATGCCTTGATTTCACTTAAAAAGGTATTCTTTCCAATTGAACTGCCTATGATTAAGGAAGACTTCGTTTATTTAATGGAAGAAACTTCTCGTTTGGACTCTAGCACTTTTAAGTGCTCTTCTAATTTTAGACCAATTAATAGCTACACCTCTTCTAGGAATCCGATCTCTGAAGAAAAAACATATTAAGTTCATTTTGGTATATTGAATTAGTTTGTTTTCTGTCCTGTAAATACTAATCCTAGTTTATAATTCCTTCCCTTTTGTAGACTTGTAAACTTTGGCAAATTCTTTGATCTTGGTTATATTTCTTTTGGATTCCTTTATAGGAATTTAGGGAGGTGTTTGTCCAAACTTCCTCTTCAAAGGCTTAACTTATACATATGGTTTATTCAAGTTTGTACCCTTACTTATCCAAGATCTTTACCATTAACACAGCTGATACTGAAGCTTATCACTCTTGGTGGTAAAATAGTCTTCGAAGTTTAATACCTGATTCAAATCTTGCAATCCTTAAAAGTACTCCTTTGAATTAATGATTATTTTATTTTTATCTTCTCTTACTAACTTTTATCATTACAAATTTTATGATTCTAGATGTTGAGGAAAAAGAAAAGGGCAACACCACTTCTCATAAGGAACTAGTTTCAAATCCTTTTGTCAAATGAAATCTTAAAAAGAAGTCTTCGTCTGCCTTTAGCTTTAAGAAGGCCAAAACACCCATTCTAATAAAATATGCTAGAAAGTTAACTCATTCATCTATCCAACTTCCTAAAGAGGCTGAAATTACAGATCATGTAACTAAAGCCAATGTTCCTATAGAAGATAATTCCTATATTCTTGAGAAGATTGTGGAGGACATTAGTGATGGTCCTCACTTTACTTGACTTCTCTTTTATTTTTCCTATGAGTTATTATTTTTAATTTTTTTTAACAAATGACCCCATGTTAGACCTTCCTTTTCCTACCATTTCCTTTGAATTGGAATTTGGAAATTTTAGAAATTCCCTTATGTTGGAACCCCTCCCTGGTGAGACACATGTCCAACGTCCTACGTGACATCTGGACGCGCATCTCACGAGGGAGGAATTCCTCACCACAGAGGGGAACTCAAAACGAACTTATTTTCATGTCATCCGAACAAAACTTGATAAATTCACCCTAATTTTCTTCCAATAAAATTGATCCGCTTAGGGCCCACAATAAAATCCGATTCCTAAGCTAAAATGAAATTCCATGTCTCTAGGTTAAATAGAATCAGAAATCTCCTCAATCGGATCTCGATAGATCGCAAAATCGCCCAAAAAAGGAATTATATTCAATAACGTCACATAATTGACTTTTTTTGATTTAATCCCTAAATTTTAATTAAAGACTGAAATATCAAAATTTTACCAAAAAGGGGTAGAAAAGTTTTTTACCAAAAAGGGGTAGAAAGTCAATTATGTGCCGTTATTGAATATAATTCTGTTTTTGGGCGATTTTGTGATCTATCGAGATCCGATTGAGGAGATTTCTGATTCTATTTAACCTAGAGACATGGAATTTTATTTTAGCTTAGAAATTGGATTTAATTATGGGCCTTAAGTAGATCAATTTTATTAGAGGATAAGTAGGGTGAACTTATCAAGATTTGTTCGGATGACATTAAAATAAGTCTGTTTTGAGTTTCTTTCTGTGGTAAGGAATTCCTCCCTCGTGAGATGCGCGTCCAGATGTGACATAGGACGTCGGACACGTGTTTCACCAGGGAGGGGTTCCAACAGCCACTTAACTAGTTAGTTTTCCATGTTTTGTATACATGCTTTTATCTTCTGCTGGAATTGTTTTATGCCTTGTTGTAGTTATTGCTATATGCTCTGTAGAAATTAGAGATTGTTAGCCATAAAAGTCTTGATAAATTAATCCAGAGAATTACTCGAGCTTGAAGAAGAGGCTCCCTATGCTCCTTGTGGCCTTGGTTAAAATTGTTGTTCTCCTTGCGACTGATTCTGGAAGTAATTCTACTGCCTGTTCCCTTTGTAACTCAAGTTTGGGTGATCCCTCTGGCTTAGGTTATAAGTCTATGAGTATAGGATGTATTAATTAGAAAAGTTCCCTCTTGTAGCATTCACATACTCCGTAGTTCCTTCTTGTAGTGACAGACATTCATCAGTTGGATGGCTCACGTTTGAACATATTTTGTTTACTTTTACTTTTGCCGATCCAATTGTAATCTATCTAACAAAAGATGTTAGCTCATCTAAATGATGTTCAATAAATGAAGTAATTACCTCGTTTACACGTCAAACAATGTTGCGAGTGCTAAATTGTTAATAGCCATCCGATAAAGTAGAATTCTAGCCTCGAGGGTAGTCTTGTCACACAATGCCCACTACTTGTTGCATCAACCAAACTCCTCTCCATCGGTAGTAATCCTTCTTAGAAATACTAGATGAGAAGATACTGATGTGGGCTTAATTGATTGTATAATTATTCCATAACATTTAGTGATTAATGAAACAAAATTGTTTAAGATACTCACTTAGACTCATATGTGATTTTAGGAACAATTTGGAAGCAAAGGAGTTAAAGTGAGTCAAAAGTACTATATTTGAGCCATTTTTTGAAGATTCATATCCGTTTGTCTTCTTGTAACAAGAACGAGGAAGATTAGAGCAAATAAAGACAAGAAGAACACAAGAAAAATGAGAACACAAAGAAGAACATGTTGCTCATGGCCACGCATGGTTTGTCATGGCCGTGAGATACATCTCAAGGCCATGACAAAAGGTGTCATAAGCATGACACATTTTTCATGCCCATGACTCATTTTTCATGGGCGTGACGCCCATGTCATGCCCATGCATATGAGGTTTATGATTATGAGCCTCAAATCAAGTGGCTCACGAGTATGACACTATCATGGACACATGTGAGACACTTACAATTCACCCAAACCCTACTTTTTAATATAAAAGCATCATTTAGGTGACGACACAAAAAAAGAAACAATAAAAGGTGTTTTCGGTTAGGCTGAATCAAAGGAGCTCTTAGGAGACAAAAGATAGGAGGGCGATGAAGCTCTCTCATATAGAAAGACCTATAGAGGAGTAGCATCCCGATGCTAGTTTGGAGGCTACGTTAAAGCCAACGACCCAGTTAACTACATTTCTTCTTTGTATTTGTTGTTTCTTTCTCTGTTATGGATTGATTATGTTATCCTATGTCTATTTTTTGGGTCTTGTGTAAGAATGATTAAATCCTCTATTTGACTGTTTTTATGTATGAACCCATTGCCAAAATCAAATACAATATGTAATCATTGTTTTTCCAATTCATTTGTAGCGACTAATGGATTGTAATCATTAGAGATAACATAACCTAGGTTAAATAATTTGAGCTTATGTGATTACTGCTTAGATTGGTATGGTTTTCTCACTCATAAGGTGGCTGTCTAATTAAAATTAGCGAGTGTCTCCTAGGTTATCTGATAGCTAGGGATAATTAACGAGTTCTTCTTAATTAACTATAACCTAAGGAAAAACTGGGATTAATACAGCTTGTTGTTAGTCTACAACTAATAGCTCAAGGAGAGGTGAAAGAACAACAAATCAATAAACTATGTTTAATTACGGTGTAGGCCTGGATTAAATCAAAGAACCAGACTCCTAACAAATTCACTACTTTCATCATTTTTGCATCTTTTCTTTAATTTTCTTTTGTTATTTTAACTTTATTTTATTTTCTTATTTCAAACCAACCAAATCAACATTGACAAATGTTTAAAAATTAACAAATAATAAAAAGAAATAATTATAAAAATAGATACACAAACCACCAACTAAAATAAAAAACAAAAATTAAATCACCACACTCCCTAGAAATGGTGCCAAAATTTAACAGAGCATGTCGAGTGTACTTCAAAATTTACCTAATTCTGCACACTAAAAACTTATAAATGTGGTGAGTCAGGATCATATTTGCAGGGAACATTTGGTTAATTCTCGCAATCAAAATAATTTATGTAAAAGAAATAAAATAGGGGGTTTTAGGTAGATGCAACTGAGATGATAAAATAAAATAAAACTAATGTAAACAATTTATCAAAAACAATTAAAAATGACGAGTGATAAAAGTTTGTAAAACTTGGTTCTTAGATTTAATCTCGGACTATGCATATTTTAACATATATCGTTGCATTATAGTTCTCACACCTCTTTTCGAACTATTGGTCATGAATTAATAACAAGCCCTATTAATCCCAGTTTTTCCTTAGGTCATAGTTAATTAAAACAAGCTCTTTAATTAACCCTAATATTGGGAAACTTAGAACAAGCTCTCTAAGTTTATCCTGACAGCCGCATTACAAGTGAGTAAAATGCATCAATCAAAGCAACAATCACACAAGCTTATATTATTTAACTTATGTTGTGTTATCCTTAATGATTCAACACCTTTAGTTTCGACATATGACCTTTAACATGACTATTACATATTGTTTTCAAGTTCTAGTAATGGGTTTTGATGAAAAACAATTAAATAGAGCATAAAATCTTTTTACACAATACTCAATCATTAATCTTAAGATAATGCAAACAATCTAAAAAGAGTTGTACCTCCAAATTGGCATCAAGAAGGTTAGCCTTCCATCTTCTCCATCAACCTCGAAGAATCAGCCATGAATCATTTCTTGGTGCTGAAAATTGAGAGAAAATGACGAAGATTGTAGGTGTTTTGCTTTTAGCCACGGAGTTGCTCTTTCGATTATCACAAAATTACTTTTAATAGTTAAAAATAGGTTTAAATAAACAACTGGACCTTTGTCACGCTCGTGATTGGTTTTTCCTGAGTGTGAGAAGGGCCTCACAGGTGTGACATGCTTTGTCACACCTATGAGCAGCTTCTCATGGCTTTAGGAGGCTTTTCATGACTATGAGAAGCATTGTTTGGGCATAAGATGAGTCTCACGCCCCCTTTCTAGGTTGTGAACCATCTCATGTATTCTTCTTCTTTGTATTTTCAACATATTTCTCATCTTTCTTAGCATTTTCTTGCTTTCAATCTTCTTCTTCTTGCTCTATGAAGACAACTGAGTGTGAATCTATTGGACCCCACTTGTTTCCGGAATCCAACTCTTGCGAAATCATGAAACTTGAGCTTGCTCTGATACCATAACTGTTGGACCCCACTTGTGGAGCCCAACTTCGGATGTCTTAAACCTTGTGCTTAAAACCCTGTAGGTCATTTGCTGACATTCCATAATAGTGGTGAGCGCACACTAATCAAATATCAAAATCACAACTGGAATTCTTTATAGAAAATTGTAGCTTTAAATCTCTAGTTTGCTTTGAAAAAATAATCACCTCAATCGGAGTTCTATAGCTCAAGATATGCTTAAAATTTCAAAGTGCGTTTATACCTCAATCATGCTCTCTAAACTGCCCTCTCTCTTTCTTACATTCAAACTTTTTCAAATCGAATCCAAAAGATACCAATTTTCTTGGAGATATAAATACATGTCTTAGGAATCTATCGCTTCAAGAATCACTTCATTCGGAGGTCGGATGAGGGAGTTATGGACAAAAGAATCCAACATGTTTAAGTCCTCAATCATGCAGTGACAT
>JAOSBK010000004.1:16126948-16142511 GCA_027568895.1 Erythroxylum shatona
CTTTTTCTCTTTATTTCTTGCTTTTCAACTCTATTTCAATCAACTCATTCACTTTTGAGTATTTCAAATTTTCAATAAAAATTCGGGGTCCAACAGATTGTACACCTAAAGGTCTAGTCACTGACAAGATCATCATCTAGGATCATGACGCTCTTGTCGACCATAGTCTAGTCTCACCACATATAAAAGTTGAGTCAACATTGGAAATCAGTGGGTGTGCATATTAATTTGGCTAACTAGTGATGAGACATGACTTTGTGGTTGTTCTCCTTTCTCACCCGGCGGCACTCTACTTTACCTCTACTTATCTAGGCTCACAAGTTTATTTATTTATTTATTTATATTCAAATGTGTAGAAGAGATTCACTTTGTAACTTGAAATTTCAAATAAACTAGTTTCCCAACCATAAAAGAAGATAATTTTCTTCTTTAAAGTTTTTTCTTTAATAATAGTTTTTTAATTGAATAGTTGCTTTTTTTTTGTCAATGTAAAGTCTTTTTGTACACGTCATAAAGTGTTGTTCATAAAAATATTTTATTAATTATTTAGTAGAACTATCGGATGAATATATAATTTCCTCATTGCAAGAAAGTTTTAAATAGTGAAGATGTCGAAACCAAAGGTTCATAAACTTAAAAGATATTTGACATCAAGTTCATCAGCTTTCTGAATCTTAATCCCTATTGATCTATTCTATTGCAAAGTCACACTTTGATGATGAATGGTTAGGGAGCTATCCTCATTCAACTATGGGGCACAAGCAAAAAGGACCAGTATTTGTCACCATATTTAGTCCCCTCGCAATCATTTCCTACCATACAAGGTAAGTTGAAAGCATTTAGGACTAGCCCAACAAAAAGTATGTACATGTTACGCTATCAGGGGCATCTTAATTTAATATCAAGAATTCTAGCATTCCGATGCTCACTTCGCTTGTTCAAGGCGAGCACGTATAGATTCACCATTTGATTCTCTGTTTATACTGCATGGAAAAAAAATAGCATTAGCGATTATTGAAATCATAAAGATACAGAGAAGGAACTTCCATCACGCGTTAATTATGCTTACCAGATGAGCAAATCCCCGCTAGTTCCCGACCTTTGAGAAATCCAATCTGGAACTATTTGCAGCAACAAACTTAACTGCTCCTCAGCTTCTCCTATAACACAGGTCACAAAGAGCATCCTTAGCTCAACTTTCCCAAAGATGAAAAACGAAGCCTGAGGTTTATTAGTGCTTAGAATGTGCTTACTTCTATCAACAATGTCAGAATGACTAACAATTATCTTGTGTACAAGCTCCTCTTTCGTGATAATTGATCGATTTACTGATTGAAAGAAGAAATGAATCATGTTGAAGAGCTTGGGTAAGCAGGAGATCATCTGTTGCCGCCTCTTCGCTTGGGAAATGGCTGGATTGTGCTCTTCTTTTGCCTTTCTCTCCTTTTCTCTTATCTGCAGTAGATTGACAAAAGATAGTTAATAGTTTGATTCTACGATGCATGGATAGATAAAAAGACTTGCCTTCGATATAGAAAAAGATGCAAGATGTCTGATGATATTACGAAAGGATAGAGCAGAATAGCAGATGAACAAACTGCAAGCCTTGTTTCAAGTTCAACAATTCAACACTTAAAGAAGGATCTTTGGGTATGCCCTTGTTCTAGCAAATCAATCATCGTTTTGAAAGTAACAGCACAATAATTTTAAATAATATGCACAGAGGTGAAGGATGTAAACAAGCTTACTGATTGGAGAAGACTCTCAGGAAGAATATTCAAAATCTCATCATCAACAGGTAGATCCACAGTCTTTGAATTGTCGCCCTCAACATTCTCCAAAGGAGTGTCAAAAAGCAATGATTTGGTTCGTAGAGGACGCCTAACCAGCTTGTTTGATACACTGGTACTATCATCATCTGGACTCATATAACATCTTTTGGTTGGATTTAAAGAGGGAGTGGCAGACATCAACCTAATAGGAGTAGAAACCAGTTTTGCAGGAGTTGATTGTATCGAAGCCAGTTTTTCTGTAGAATCATCTCTGCCCTCTGTGGGTTCAATCTCCTTATTTGGTGTTGCAGGTAGGCAAGACACATACACACCACCTGATGAATGGGTAGATGGTGCACATGTTTTCTCCTTAATTGTGCTAGACAAGATTTTGGATGGGGATGGAACAGGACTGATTTCTTCATTGAAGGAATTATTGCTGATGGATGGGTCTGGAGCTTGAAAAGCTAATTGCTGGAGGAATAACTTAGGAGATTTTAGTTGAATGCTTTCTGAGCCAACACGAGGAATTTTCTGAGAGAAATGTCTCCTGAAAGTTGGCGAGAAATGAGATGTCACAACTGGTTGCTGTTTAACAAGGGCTTCAGTTTCCATGGGAAGTGAGAAGTTTGAGACATGGCTTGCATTTGCATCAGCCAATGTCTCAACGGACGGCGGTGATGAGGTGGATTTGTTTGAGACATGGCTTGCTTTTGCATCAACCAATGTCTCAACGGACGGCAGTGATGAGGTGGATTTGCCAGTAATGTTTGAACCCAGGTCCTGCCGCGAGCGATTGAATGGCTCTGGTAATAATTCCTCTGGAACCTCATCACCCTGCACACAATAGAAGTAACTGTAAAGTCGTAGGACATTATAAAAAAATCACGAAGACATATTGTAACATCCTTATATAGTGTCCAGGACCAGACACATGACAGTATCATTATATGATATACCTCCGGATGGGCATTATGAAAGTCAGCAAGCCGATTACGGAATATCTTCCTCAAGTGAATATGCTTGCTTTGAGACTTTATCTTGTCATCAAATTCAATAGCATCAACGTTGATAGTAACATGAAGATCAGGCTTCATGCAGCATGTTCGCTCGTCAAACGTAAGAACCCTCTTAATCTCAATAGCCTCAGGCACAATATGCTTCATTTGAGCCAAATGCCGATAAGAAAACCTCCTAAAAGAACAGTAATTAAGACTCCAGTTTCACTTCAAATTTTCTTGTGTATATCAAATCAAAAAGAGGGTATTAAAAATACCTGTCAGTGAGGGACTCGATTTTTGGGGATATGTTGGTGAAAGTGGACATAGAACCCTTCAATCTTAACAAACGGATCGAACTATCCAGGCTATCAAAATACTCGCTCAAAATCTCATACCTGTTCAAGCACATATAATACAATTACATACATGCACAAACACACTCAACAGCAAGTCTTAAATCCAACTAATTCCTTACTTTTCGGGAAGCTTAATGGACACCTCTTGCGCTTGGGCAGCACGGTTTGACTTCTCATTTGACCAAGACGAGATCTGTCTCCGGGCAGATTTTTTGATCCGGTCAGGCTGATTATGATGGGGCGGTGAGCCAGGGCGTGTTTGTGCCACCTTACGAACTTCCTTCACAGAAAGCGCCACGTTTCGGTTGCGTGATCGGCTCTCGCACGGTTGCTTATCTGGGGTCTTGGTCGTGACGACCTTTGACTTAGGGGTGGAAAGGAGTGGCTTCTTCGACTTGGACGGAGTCGAGAGGGAGGGGGACGGATTCATTGCCGCGGCAAGACTTTGTGATCGTTGAGACAGAAGAAATTCGGAGAAGTTCCGATGGAGGCAGGAGGAAGGGAGCGTAAAGGAAGATATAGGGAGGAAGGGTTACTTGGCGGGAATGCTGACATGTAACTTTGCCACGTAAGAGTCCCGCCAAAAAGTTCCGTTGCCTCCCGCGAAAATCTGATAAAGAAGAAAATTAATTACATTAAAAGAAAACGTTATAAAATAGGATCGGGTCCATTAAGGACTCGATAGCAGTTTGGACCCATATGATATGACTACAAAGTATGGCTTAGCTTAGAAATAGAAAACAGAAGCCCAATAGAAAAGATTCAAGTAAATGTAGAAAATAAATCTCAAACGGAATATAAAAAGATATGATATTTAATAAAAAGAAGAGGAATTTCAAATTTGATCTTCTCTTCCTAATTCTAAGTTCTAACACGTAGGGCAAAGCAAACAAAATTAAACTAAAGTATTTATAGGCATATATCAAAATTTCCTCTTTCGTCCACGCATTCCCTTATTTTTCTTTCTTCCGTTCTCTGTTTCTACTCTGTATATTCACGCGATTATTCCTTACTTCAATTTCTCAGGTACATGATGTTCTATCTCCCACACCTCGTTTCGATTCCAGAGCTGTGGGCATCACTCGTCCTGTTTCTTTTCGATTTTTCCCAAGTGTTTCCTTTTCGGGGTTTTAGGCAATTTCGTGTCTTGTCGGCTTTTGAGTTGTAATTACTAGATGATTCTTCCTTGATATTGTACACTGCATTCTTCGTATCCTCTCTCATGACTTCCTCGTATAATAAAAGGCTTCTTTCTTTGAGGTTTAGCTGAATTAGTTGCTTATGGTCAATTTTACTTGCCTTGTAACTCTCCAAATTTAGCTCATTTCATTTAATTCTGGTGGCAAGGCTTTAGTAATTATTAGTTCAACCCTAATCCTTGTTGATTCCTAGTTTGGATTATAGTTACTCTGGATCAATCAATAAATTCCATTCATCGTCATACTTCGTCTCTTAACCTTTTTTTTTTTTTTTTTTGATCTTGGTTACCCTTTTTTGCGTTTTCCATTTAGACCAAAACAATTTGCTGATGTTTGTTATCTGGCTGTTGACTCAATTTGCGTTTGCATTGTGCGACGTCATTGACTTAGATTAAAAAGCTTTGTTACTTCGCTCCCTTTTCACCAGTTAGGGAACTGATATTCTTTATGCCATTCAAAAGTCGAGCTTATTTGTCTCTAATTTGGTTTACTGATCAATTCTTGTTGCAGAATATCAATAAGAAGGAGCAGCGGTTATCTATACTGTAAAGTGGGACCAAAAAATAAAAGGATCTTTTGGTACAGTTTTGAAGAGAAGTTGATTGTTTTTATATTCTGAAGTTGGGAAAATGAAGAGGTACTTAGCTGTTCCTAAAGTTGAGCATGGAAAATGGTAGAAACTCAACACTTATAGTTATTTAATCTGTCAGTTGTTTTCTTCTTAGCTCTGCTCCATTTTAGCACTTCAATTTTCGTTTTCATTTTTCTTTGTCTTATTATTAAGTAGTCACAAAGCTTTCTGATTTTCTTTTATGGAGGATTCTGTATGCATAAGAGGAACATAGTGTTATACATTTTTCCCAATAAAAGACTAGAAAAAAATGGGTTGGTAAGTAATACTACTCCAGTCCCCCAATATATAACTCTAACTCCTAGAAGATTAAATGAAAAATCAAGGCCAAAATTTTTCACTTATGGTTGTTGACCAAGACTGTAGGTTTATTTATGTGGTCCTTTCAAGTTAATGCATAATTGAATTTTATTTTTCTTGCTTCCAGCAGTTTGAATTGACCATTTATGTGGCTTGTGCAATGGACTGGATGTTTTTTCCTCCAATTAGTGTCTGCAAATGATGTTCAGTTGGCAAAAGGGTGCTAATGCTCTTAGCATGTTCAAATGGAGGGGTTCTGGTGAATTGTCACTGGAAACAGGCTTGCTTAAGGATGCGCCTTTAGAGATTGAATTGTCTGGGTATGGAAGGGTCCCAAGTCCTGGCAGTGAGAGCCCATCAGGGCTTCTAAATGGTGAAAGCTTGAATATAGAACCAATTTCTAATTTAGACCTGTTTTTTGAAAGGCTTTACAATTACTATTGTGAGAAAGGGCTTTGGTGCATTCTAATAAAGTGGGTAGTTGAGCTTCTGAGCGTCGCTTTCATCATCTGTTTCTCGGGGTTCCTCTTACTATATGTTGACTGGAATGGTCTTCGTAATGCCAAGTGCGGGATGGATGCAGTTGAATCTGGAGTCAAGCCTTGTGATCTTGTTAATGAGGCACTTCATCAGCACCCATTGATCCCCATGACGTTCTCAAAAGTACTAATTCTTATATATTTGGTACTGTCTTTTCTTGTTTGGATTTTCCACTTCCTGAGATTTTTTGTCCAGTTAAAGGGCATTATTGGAGTTCGTCAGTTTTATTACAACAGGTTGGTCCCGTTTTGTCATTCTGAACTTGGATTCAGATTTTCTTCTATATTTTATACGTGATCTTTTATCATTTTGTGACCTCAACTTTATTATTTTGTAGTCTTCACGTTACTGATAATGAAATCCAGACCATGGGATGGCCGACAATTCTTGAAAAGGTGGTACAGTTACAAAGTTTGCAGCACCTCTGTGTGGTTAAAGATCTTTCTGCTCACGATGTGGTCATGCGACTAATGCGAAAGGAAAACTACTTGATTGGAATGATCAACAAGGGGGTGCTTGCTTTTCCAATACCATCGTGGTTTCCAGAGGCAGGTCCCACTGTTAAAATTGGCTCAAATAGATCACACCATCGCTTGATATTGACAAAGACCCTTGAATGGACCTTGAATTGGTTAATACTGCAGCCCATGTTTGACAGGTATGTTGCATTATACATGATGCCTAACAGGATGTGAATTTTTTGGAGCTTTATCAGTTTGACGGTACTCATGTTTGTCTGTCTTTTTTTCTCCCTAGCAAGCACTTTTGTCTTAAGAGGGATTTCATCTCCAACCGTGGAGCGTTAAAGTTTTGGTTTAATGTGGCTGGCATTTTCTCAGTTTTCCTCACGCCATTAGTTTTCACATTCATGCTGTTTTCTCGTTTTCTAAGACATGCTGAACAGTTCTATAATCATCCTAGCACAGCATCATCTCGCAGGTGGTCAAATTTATCAAGGTGGATTTTAAGGGAGTTCAATGAGGTGTAGTTCTGTACTCATCTCTTTTCTTTCTTTCCTTTCAAATTTTTTGTCCGAAACTACCTTCAAGATTTTAGCAATATTTATATCAATATTTTAAAAGCTGGAAATTGAAGCAGCGTTGCAGAAAAAGGTCAAAAGAGCCATGAGCTTATCATGATCAAACCTTAATTAAACTAGTAATACTTATTTAATCAATTATAAGATCGGGGCTTAATTGGACTTTAAAATGATAAGATATATTATTGAGATTAGATGTAACAATCCACAGCGGACTTGCTAGTTCAGATGGTTGGAGCACACCCCTTTCTTCATTTGAACCCTCGCTTTCAAACTAGTTAGTTATTTTTTGCAAAAACCATAGATATTTAGTTGCATCAAAAGGGAATGCCAGGGACTTGAAATGACAACTTCGAAGCTAAATAAAAGGCCACAGACAATCAATATACACCAAGGTTAGCAACACAATAATGTTTAACATATTATACAACAGTTTAAATTCACAAATGAAGATGAGGATTATTGATTGGCCAGGCCTGTTTTTAGAGCACTAGTTTATATCTGGGTTAATCGTTGCAAATACTTTATTCAAAAAGTGTTTTGAGTGATTGTTGTAATGAGATTATCTTGCAAAAGTCTTCATTTGAGAACGTTATTTCACTTGTGCAAATTATGGGTTTCTACTGGGATGCTATTGACCACTGGAATAAGATACTTTTTCTATGATTCTCATTCTAACAAGAATTATTAAATGAAAGATTAGTTAAGTGTCAATGAGAATGGAAAGTTATCTTTATATTAGCTTTATCAAAAGTAAAATAAATGAAAAGAACTTGACATATCACCCCTGTTATGTAGATCCATATTTGAAATCTAGACTGCATAGGTCATTTTGTCCATTTGTTTTACAGGTTGAGCATCTGTTCAAGCATCGGATTGATAGCTGTGCAGTACATGCATCAGATTATCTAAAACAATTTCCATCACCTATTATTTCAATCATTGCAAAGTTTATCTCCTTTGTCTCTGGAGGCTTTGCGGCCATACTTATAATCATTGCATTTCTGGAGGAATCCCTATTGGAGGGCCATGTAAGTATACTCCTCCCAACTGCCTTTGCAGATATGGCATGTATGTCTTGGTGGCAATGATTATCAAATTTGTCTAATTTTTTTATTCTTTTATACTCCAGATATTTGGTCGCAACTTGTTTTGGTATGCAGCTGTTTTTGGGACCATAACTGCTGTCAGTCGATCAGCAGTAGCAGATGAAGTCCTGGTCCTTGATCCTGAAAGGGCTATGTCTATGGTGGTCCAACATACACACTATATGCCCAAGCATTGGCGTGGTAAAGAAAATACAGAAACAGTGCGTATGGAGTTTGAAATCTTATTTCAGGTAATACTACAGAAGTTCATGTAGTAATACTAGAACTTAAGTATTAATAAGGCCTTAGAACTTCTACCTCTTGAAAAGAATAAACACAATAACTGGTAGTTTAGAGTTCTTTCTTTGTGCACTGAATGCCATCCTCTTCTGATGCAGTATACTGGAAGGATGCTACTTGAGGAGATGGCATCAGTTCTCCTCACTCCATACTTACTTATGTTTGTTGTCCCAAAGGTAGCAACTAGTTGTTTGAAGCACTCTATTTCTTAATTATAAGCTATTTTTCAATCGATGCTCTTTGCTGTGTGTAGCGATTAGATGACATCCTAAAGTTCATATCAGATTTCACAGTTGATATTGAAGGAGTTGGCTCCGTATGCAGGTTCGTCTGTTTTCCTTGCAATTCACAGATGTGATACCATTTCCTTTGATGCTTTAATTGTTAAAAAAATTGGTTAATCTGGTTTTCTTTTCAATTCTAACATGTACCACTTGTTGTACTTGGTTTTGTGCAGTTTTAGCTCCTTTGATTTCCGTAGGCATGGTAATAGCAATTATGGTTCACCCTATAATACTCATAGGACCAAAAGGAGCTCTCAAGGGAAGATGGAAAAATCATTTTTGAGGTATGCCTTTACTGTAATTTGTTCCTTTAGATTCCTTTTGCTATGGTTCGATCTATGGGAATCTTAGAGTCTATGTGATTTCATAGTTGAACTTCACTCATAGCTGAGAGCTTATAGCCGAAAGTTATTAGGTGATAATAGTTGGTTCATGGCTGATGGTTAAACAATTTTAGAATTAATGGTAAAATCAGTTGACAACTTCCTACCAGATGCAAAATGACAATTATGATACAAGATGCTTAATTTATGTAATTACTTTTGATCACAGGAGTATCTTGTACTGTAAAAATACTTAGGATTCTATTACAAACATAATGCTATGTTTATTAAAAATGATGTATTTTATTGAAATATTGGTATTGATTTTTAAAATGATGGATATTATAAAATTTTGCTTTGTAAGTCTTTACAAATGTTTGCTGGAAGAACAACATATCTGGATTTGGATAACTTAAGTGACAAATTTTTTAGAAGAGAATTATTTCACATATTTGTATATTGAATAATATATATGAGACATAAATATATACGTATCTCAAATAAGTCAATGGCATAGAAGTCAACATCTTTAAGCACTTCAAACACTATGAACTTCTTAGACTTCGTAAGTGTTGGAAATACAGCAGTTTATTGAATTCATCCACCCTTACTTGTGGAAAAGCTATCTCAAAAACTTACTCAGCTCCTCTTTTGGTGGTTGGGAGTGATTCAGATATCAACTGCCTCCCAACCTCTAATCCGAACACTACCTTAATGAGCTACTCCTTTTCTGTCGCAATAATCGGATTCTTAGTATGTTGATTTAGTTGAAAGTTGCTTGATTAATAATTTCTTGAAAAGAATATAGCTCGACAGTTCCTAAAGGGAAAGAAGGAAGAAAAGGGTGATGTTGGTTATTTTAGACTAAGATTTGCTGAAGATGAAGTGCAACTTCCATGGGCAAAGATCACATTTCTCACTTTCTTTGATGTGCTTGGCGAATCATTGTTTCAATCAAAGTTCAATGACTGTCATCTTTATTTATTAGTTTTGTGATCAACTTGTGTCATCTTGTATATTTTCATTTATCACAATTATTCCGTCCTTTTGGGCATGTACATTATGCCTTGTTCTATTTCATGTTTCGGTGTTCTAACTTAAAATGTATCGTGGACCTGCTTTTATTTCCCTGAAGTAATCTATACTGAACTTCCATATGCTTTTGGTGCAGTTTCCAGAGTGACTATCCTTCATGGGAACCAAAATTTGATGGAAAGCAATTACAAATGAATCTCAGGACTTTCAGGGAGCAAATTTTACAGGGAAAAGGTGTAAGACATGTGTACTTTCCTCCTATAACATGGCGTGGAAGCCTGAGAGGTCCTAGAGATAGCAATAACATATTTTCAAGAGAAATGCTGCACCATACAAATGGTTTTCAATTGGATTCTTTGTGGCTGATTGATGCAGATCATAAGAATTATCCATACCTACTTGATTTGTATTATATCTCTCGACCCCATACTTCAATTAATCATACACAAGATGCTGCAGCTGTTCCATCTGAGTCGAACAAGCAGCATCCTGATGAGTTTTGGATGACAAATGACGAGATTCAAAATGGGGGCAGATGTAAAGAAGATTACTGGGGTCACCATTGTGAGGACCGATCAGAGACACATTTGGGGGTTTCTACATCTACCCCTGTCTTCAGGGAAAGTGTGTTTAGGCATCATGATTCCAGCAACTTTCCCCATACTACTAGAAACCATTGGTGGGCTAGAAATAGTCCAAAGAGCACACGGCTTCAGGCAAGTTTTCTTGAACCTCCTGATTTCAACCACTTTCCTGCACATAATTATAATGACGATTTCTCTGAGAGGAGCTCTGAAGATCAAGAAGCTGGCAAGTTGTCCTACACTAATTATAACGACGACCTTGATTTTGAAGCAGTAGGGAACATTCCAAGTCTCCATTTTGGTGGGAAATTATCCCGCACTGTTTACTATAATGACGACCTTGAAGCAGGAGGGGATAACCTAAGTCTCCATTTTGATAATATTTATAGCAGCAGACCTCCTGAAAGTCCCACGTGATTCAAAGAACCTGACGAGTATTAATGTCAAATATCCATTTAGTTTGTGGAATGCATCTGGATTTCTGACGCATTTGATTCATTTGGATGTGCGGAACTTATGTTTTATTTGTTGCACATAGATTCATTGAGGTTAGATAAGGAAACAAGCTTCACACGCCGCTTAGGAATTTAACTTTGACTTGAACAAGTCATTTCAAGTCTTATAAACTGTACAGAGAAAATTAGAAACAATTGTAGTTTGTTAATAATATTCCAGACACTCATTTATGGGCACTCGGATTCTTTTAATTATTTATGCCCTAGGAAGGAAGAGAATTCCGTGATCTTCGTCTGCTGGTCCTTTCTGCATGTAGTAAAATGCTTCTTTGGCTGGCTGGAGATATCTTTAGATCTCACAGAGGATCAAATCCATCATTTGCATGGTCCAGTTTTGATGTATGTTCTGGAAGTGGAAATATTTGGAGTTGTAGGGATTGCAACTGGAGAAGACAACTGGATTACATCATCTCCCAAAATTATTTATTCTATCCTGTATTGCAATAATCTGATACAGTTCGCTAACTTAACGACCAGAATGTATATGAGCAGTTGCGACGGAGTCATTACAAAACAGGGGTACTGTACTATCTATATATATATGTGTGTATGTTGTGGAGTGATTACAGTGCTTTCTTTCGTGCCTTTGCTTGGAAATAATGCTTGTATGCTCTTTAGCAACATGACAACGACAAATCACTACACTACATCTTTAATTTATTCTCACTTCAGCCAGGGAAGGGGACACTTTCTTCACTCTTTCTATCTGCCATCCAAGGAGTGTTGAGATGCAATCATACGCAGTGATGAGGGGGGAGGAAAAAATTCACTCCTAGTGCTTCCTCACAATCATTCTCTCACACGCCTGCTTTTAAAATTTCAGTGAGTAGCCCATTGTCAACAAGGAAACAAGATAGAAATACAAACTAAAAATCAACCCAACTTCACGGCTCCACTTCACTTGAAGGTACGATTCTGCTTGATCCTCGGCCATTAACGAATGATATAAACGATCTTTGACTTTGAATGCATCTCTGGACACCCAAATATATTTGTTGATCCACCGCAGAATCGAACGAGAAAGATCTCCTGATGGGTTGGATACTAAACTGATCGTCTTTCCCTCTTACGTCAACGAACTCATCACCCATTATTGGAAAATGTTGGCGCTCTTTTTTCTTCTCTAGTACCTTCATTGATAACTGAGTCCTAAATTGCTCCTGAACTAGTCCTGAACTGTCACTTTCTCGGAGCCTATTAGGTACTAAAACTTGTTCACGATGTCCACGCAACTCAATGACAACAAAATCATCGTCGTCACCAGCAAAACTATCGCTGTAGGGGTGCGAACCTTGAGGAGAAGAAGTTGGTGCAACTATCTTGTCGTGGAAAGGATACTTAGTAGACCCCGAAATACTAGTTCTACAGAGTGGGCACTTTGCATTACCTTGGAGCCAAACGTCAATGCAATCCAAGTGGAACGCATGGCTGCATTTGGGGAGACGTCTAAGCACATCTTTTTCTTCAAATTCATTGAGACAGACCACGCATGCAGACGTGCTTTTGTCCCGATCGACTCTGTATTGAATCATGGGAATTTTTCGTATGGCTGATCGATCAAGCCCACGATTCCGTATGTCTGGGGAGAGGGCTATGAATGAATCTGATTCTGTAGGTGATCTGGTTATGAACCAGCTTGGAAGATGAAGTTGGTGTCTCTGGGAACAGCATGTGTGGAAAATAACGTAGTAGCCAACAATCAGGAAAGCTGTTCCTAAGATGGTACAAAAGGCAATGGCTAATATGGCAAAAGCCTGGTCTGAAGCAAATGCCATAGCAGGACTTGGATAGATGTTGGCCAGTGGGTTTGGCTCTCACCTTAGCTGAAACATGTTGATCAAATAAGTAAGGAGAAAGTGTGAGTGTTTTTATAGGCAGTAGCTAGATTTAATCATTGAAATTACAAAATAACAACACTGGAAAAGAAAAAGGAAGCGTGTTAGTCTGATCTAGGTCTTGAAATAAAATTAATGAATGTCAGTTATACATGATTTCGATTATATTACAATATTGCTCAATATGATTCCAGATAATATAATTGTTTTAACATGTGTGTCCAGCAGGACCAGTATTCATTAATTGTTTTCCATTGAATTGAAATGAATGATTCCCGCAATTGCAATAATGTGAACTTGCATCTGAAAGAACGCATCTTTAGCAGATAACTTTTTGCTGCTATTTGTTTATAATAATAATAACAACATTTATTTTTGATAAGTTTATTTTGATGAAGGACTTTCCACATAGAGCATTACCTCTTACAGAAAAGAAAGGCAAGTAAGAATTTCTGATAGCAGTTTGACAGGTCACTTGAAAAATAAGAGAATATATACAACCAAATGAAGGTATATTGATTTTGGTGATACTCATACATAGAGCATCTTTTCGAGAAGGACATGAAAATGAAACAACTCTTAGTCAGTCAGCTTATTTTTATAGTACATTTTTTGCTCTTGTTCGAAAAGATTATCATTTCTGTTTTTGCTTTTTGATTGAGTACTGTACTACACTGTTCAAGAAAAGTATGAATATGTGATTAGTCAAGGATGAGAATAAATCAAACATCATTCTAAAAGCTTATTGGATATTCAATATTTTGGAACATTTATTTAGGATTTTTATTAATTTATCTGTGTTCTTATTACGGGCAATAATTTGACGTCCTTTCCAAATTCCTAATTAAATACTGCGACAGCTGAGGCATTTTGAGAAAAGAAAAAGGATTTAACATTGACTCTTGAAAGCACAATATGATTTTGTGTTGTAAAAAATTTTGTGGTCAATAGCAGTGTTAGTCTAATACGCGTCATTAGGCATATACAAATTAAATCCTTATTTTAATTCCAAATTTATTAATCAATTTAATATAGAGCAAATAAGAGTCGATTCTACGAGGAAAGTTAATTGATTAATTTAGTTTATTAATTATAATTAAAAATGTTCCAACAAATGAATCTATTTTTTTAAAAGAGACAGTTACATCATAATAATTTTACTCATACTAAAGGAATGCTATAACAAAATATAAACATTATCAATGCTCATGTAATGTCTTCTTTAGCCCACATTAGTGAGGTATAATATCAAAACTTAAGAAAATAAACTTATAACATATTCTTAGAACCACACAATCAATATTCAAAAGATAAAAATTATTTTCTAAGTCTATAAAAAATCAACGTAAAACTCAAAATAGCCAACATTAATCATAAAACACGAAATATGAATTTTCCTTACTTCAACATAAAAAAATTAAGATCTAATTTAATCAACACTTAAATTATTAACTCACCATTTAAATGCTAGCGAATTTCGTTATGCCACACATAATCTTAAAACTTAGAATAAAGAAAAACATGAAAACTAAAAAAATTATAGCTTGTAAATTATTTCCGAACTTAATCCAATTTGGTTAGATAGTTCATAACTTAAGTAATTTATAGAAGTCAAATCATAGATACAACAAGAAGTACATATTTAAACATTTAATTTGTTGTCTTAAACTTAAAACACATTTGAACAAAAATTTGGAATATTCTTCACAACTTGTACAACATTTAGAAAAGTTATCGTTTTTCATCTAAATTCTTCTTTTTTTTGAATCAATTATTTTGTTCACTTCAATGCGACAAGTTCAAAACCTGTGAATTAATCTGAAATAAGATTTATTATAACTTAATCTAATATGTACAAGTGGTTAAACAGTATTTTAATTTCAATTTAGCCATGCAATTTGATATACTTGGATCATTCGAGTTAATAACAGGTTAAGTGTAAAAAACTAACTAGCTAGCTCCTACTTGTTTCCCTTCAATTTCTAGAATCGAACCAGCTCAATTACAACTAAAAGTGCATTATGAACTAAAAGATATATCTAACCATCAATAATTTATTTGAAGAACAAATAAATTCTAACTCATTCAATGCGTTATGAGTTAATGATTTAAGAATTACATTCACAAAATAAAGTACGTCTCCAACTATATAGAGAACATGAATCAAAAATCAAAGAATTCATACATTGTATAAGTATTAAATCAACTCGGTAATAAGTCAATTAATTCAAAAAATTAATAATCCAAATATGCAAAAGGGCATCTCAAAACTAAATTTAACACTTAGAATCAACTAAACATAGGAAATTATAAACGAAGAGTGGAGAAAGTTTAGAAAACTCTTTCAATTTTTTTTTTGCCTTCACAGAACTCGGACAACCCTAAAGGTCCAAAATTTCTTCCTTTAGTAGTTATAAACCAACTCAATATCAGTGGTTTGTGGCTTTTTAAACACTTCCACACCTCCTCGTGCTAGCTCTTTTGTAACATCCCATAACCGATGGGAAGGGTAAAATAGTAATTTTGAATGGGTTAGGAGTGTTTAACAGTGTTTTGCTATGATCATGCATAATATGGCCTCCATATATACTTGAATAGAAATTTTTGCACATGCACATGACTGTACATGCATTCATGATATTTCTCGGCATATGTGTCTATAAATGTGATGTTTGTAAACAAATATGATTTTGTGCTTGAAAATTGAATTGGAGTGGATTTTTGTGTGTTTTACATTTTTGGAAAATTTTAGAAATTTTTC
>JAOSBK010000004.1:16142611-16152661 GCA_027568895.1 Erythroxylum shatona
GTAAACAAAAGAAGAGAAAATAAGTAGGATAAGAGAGCTTTTATGTAGGTAGAGCTTGGTAACAATTAACAAGAAGAGGAAAACCTACGAAGAAGTAGGAAAAAGGGAGGTTTCGGATGAGTAGAAAAACCAAGGAGTTTGGTCTTATGAAGGCATCATGAATGACTAAAAAAGGGTGATATTTATTTAAACCTATGACATGGTGGCATGTTAGGCAAGTGACAAGTGTCACTTGCCACATTTCACATGCTTATGCCCTCACTTATTTCCTTTCCAATATAAATTCAATTTCTACTCCAATTTCTCCCAAAATTCGAATGGCTCAAATTAATAAATCCAAAAGTCATTTATCTAAATGTCTAGTGCCATTGGACAGTCATTTCCACTACTGGTAAACCATCAGTCTACCACTTGACATTTTTCCTAGTCCAAAAATTACACCAAAATTTTTCCAGAAAAATTTCTAAAATTCATTAAAAATTCTCAAATCTCAATGACCCTCTCCAATCAATTTTCCCAACACAAAAATCACAATTTTCATAACAATCATATTTATTCACAATTATACCGGGAGATGTCATGAATGCATGTACAGTCATTTTCATATGCAGAAATTCACTGTTCACTTGTATATATATGCATGAACATATCAAGGCAATTCTATTCACTCATAAACTATTCCAAATTACTATTTTACCTTTCCCATTGGTGATGGGATGTTACAACCATATTCGTAGGTAATTTTAGCAACAGATAAACATTTTTTTGTCAAATTTACCTACAAAATATAGCCTTCTATCGGTAATTTACCTATGGAAGATACTTTCCATCGGTATTTTACCTACAAGATATAAAATTTCGTCAGTAATTTACCTATGGAAGATAGCTTTCCATTAGTAATTTGCCTACGATATTTTTATCTACCACTTCTCACTTCCCACTCAAAATTTTTATTGATAATTTAATGATTTTTTGCATTTAATTTCTCTAAATAATATAATCTTTATTGATAATATAATGTAAAAATTATATTAATTGATAATATGATATAAATATTATAACATATAACAATTAGTATCTTAAAAATAACTATAAATTAAGCATTCATGCAAAAACTTAAGAGTAGCAAATCATCAAATACATTCACTTAAGTACTGAAATATTATTAATCAAAGCTATGCAATTTGTGAAGGTGAATGATCTAACTGCTACGATAAGGTGCTGCCCCTCCCCTTTAACTCATCCATCTCATTACGGAGTTAGGTCATGTACTTCATCGACTATTACAACTAATTTGTCAGCCTCTCTATTATACTCTCAAGCTAAACGACTCTCTCATTAGATGCGAACTGCCTACTAGATCCAGTTGTACTGGATGTGGAGGATTAATAATAGCATATGTTTTCAAATGAGCCTAAGCTAAAAATCCTTCCACAGCAGTCCCTACCACCAACTGCATCAAGATATGTTTGACTCTCATCAATGGTTTTAAGAGTTATGAGACTGTTGTTCAACACTTTCTTGTATTTGGTCCTATCATTATAATTTTTTAGGTTATTAAATTATAATTTTAAGAATTACTATTAAACAATAAATTTTACATACATTAAGTTATCTGCATCGAATTTTGACAAAGGTCACACCATCATGCTTCTTAGTGTGGGTGTGCAAAAAGAGTTGACGTAGTGTAGTCTTCATGCCTATAGACTTTTCTTGCATCATAATAAAATTTTATAAGTGAACTAAAATTTTCAAAAATTTCAACATAGTTTCCTCTATTTTATGATATTTATTCCTTGTTAAACAAAAACTTTTTCTCAACAATACAATCATTAATGGCAACAGACATTTATAACAATATCATTCTCCATAATACACATATAATTTTATTTTAAATTTAATACATCAAATTACATTGAAATCAAATTTCATACATCTAAGTTCAAAAATCAGAATATAAGTGTAAAATTTAGATATTTACAAGTTTCTCTGCATGTCCCGAGTGGGTTATAGATCCTCCAGTGTGTACAGGTAACTCTCCCTCTGACCATCCACGTCTGTTTGCAGAATTACGCTTTGAAATAGAGATTGCCTTGGGAGTTGCCCAATACTTCTACCAATGACTCCATATTTCTTGAGATATATAAGGAGGTTGTATACCATTCTTGTAGTTTTATTGTGCATGGGCTTTCCTCTCCTATACATTATAAATGACAACATCAAATTTTGAATCTAAAAAAAATTATTTTCGAAAGAAAAAAAGAAAACATACTATAAGTACTTATAAACTATAATATTTATCTAATTAATGTATAAAATTAGATAAATAAAAAAGATTAAAGAATTTATTTTTATTACCTAAAACTCCTGATATTAATAATCCTTTGTCCCCTGAGAGATACTCTTCCATATATAACCCTCTAGCTCTATCATCTCCTTGAACTTTACGGAGATATTTCTGAAGCACGTTCCAGACGAAACTAACCTAATATATAAGTTAATTTAGATCATTTCAAAATTAAAACCTATAAATTCAATATAAACCTATGGTGCTATCATATATTACAAAATTTTTAAAATTTCACTCACAGATCGTCGACAGTTGTTAATTCTTCCATCAACTCCCTTAGCTCCAAATTGGAGGCCATCTCCTTCATCAGTAACGTTTACCCCTAATATCCTTGTTGGTATAGATTCAGATTCTAGTTTGAGAGTAGGGTTACTTGATGGTGTGGTATGACTGTTGGATGGTGCAACAGTAGAGCTACTAGATAGTACAGAGATTGTAGGTGGGGAAGATGATACCTCATTTGGATTTGCACTAGCTGAACGTGTTATACCTTATTCTCTAGCATCTACAAAATGTGTTGCTTCACTTGGACATGCACTGGCTCCTCCAAATGGTGGTAACTTGAACCTTGAACACAACATTTCCTATTTTCTCTTCTATGGCAAATTTTAACCTAAAATTCACATTTTATTGATTATTGCACCAATATAACAATATAAATTAAATATAACAATATATTATTGATGTAATAATAAATTTATTCATATAATATTCTATTACTTACATAAGTTAATCACTATTATCACTTAATTGTAAATCAAAACTATCATCATCTTTTTTTTCTGAAGAATTAGAATCAAAGTCAAGCCCCTTTTCAAATCTCTCTCCCTCTATAGATTCCTTATCATCTCTAGATAAAATTTCAACATTTTCATTGTTTGGATCGTTTAAAGGTTCATTCTTGTCATATGTTACACATGCATTTATTTCATGAACTTCTTCCTGAAATGCTTCACTTTCAATTCTCTTATTTTCTCCTTTTCTATGTAATTCAAAAACATCTCTAAGTTTTACTTTACAAATAACCAACCAATCTGACTTATCTCATCTTAAGTTGAAAAAAGGGACATAATACACTTGGATTGCTTACATCGCCAACACGAAAAGTTCAAATTATATCAATCTTTTTCGCTGATTGATTTTAACTAGATTGTATCGATTGTGCACTTCTATTCCAACATTAGGAGTTGGATCAAGCCATTCACACTTAAATATCACACTCGACTTTATTGATAATATGGAGTACTCAATTTCAAGTATCTCAATAAATTTATCACAGTAATCCATCAATTATCCCTGTATGCAAGCCTCACTATTTACTATTTCTAAGCTATGGCCATGATATTCTATATGAAATTTGTAACCATTAACAAAATAAACCAAATACGATTTAATAGTTTGTAAAGGTCCTTTCGTAAGATCACATACGAACTTTTTCTCTATTGAATTTTCTAAAGCCTACATCAAAAAAATCATATTAAATAGTATATTGTGTTTTAAACACTTTGATATGATAATTCAACCATTTCAATTATTGCAAGTGAAAAACTTACATATTTCTCGAACCATCAAGGAAAGTGTCTTTTAACTTCTTTATTGATATCATCCTATGTTTTTTTGGGCATTAGTTCATGTAACCATTCCTCGTATAATCTAAAATAATTTTTATGTATTTTAGTGATGAACATCATTAACCTCGAAAAATAAAATAACCAATTTCAAAATTAACTTAAACATACTGAACAAAAGGTTGAACCGTTTGGCAATTTAATAAAATGTAATTATAGGCAGCCTCAATTTCTTCTCCTGTTAACATTCTTCTTGTTGAGCATCCATATACTCATCCAGGATATGTAAAAATGGATAAGTTACCATCAACATCACCAGTTTCTCCCTCATCATCATTAAGAGGAACTTTTCTTTCTCTTGTGTGCACACGTGGCTTAAAATAATATGAATAAAATGTACTTGCTTCCTCCAATAAATAAGAATTACACATCGAACCTTTAACTTTAGGCATGTTTTTAACATTTTTCTTTAACTGATGCAAATACCTACATTACAAATAGGGTTATTACAATTTTGTTATTGAAACATGCTATAAATTTTATTTAAATATTAACTATAATTACCTCTCAAAAAGATACATCCATCAATATTAAAATGGACTAGCAAGTTTGGCCTCATGTGTTAAATCTATGAGTAGATGCTCCCTATAATCAAAAAACTTGGAGGAAAAATCCCTTCTAATTTGCACAAGATAACTGGAATTTTCCTTTCTATTTTTTTCATTTCAGCCAACTTTATTTCAAATGATGTTTAGATTTTGAAAAATATACTTAATTCTTTTATAGCTTCACAAGCCTCATTCAGTAGAAAATCTTGAAATGCAATTGGAATTAGCCTTTGCCTAAACACATGACAATCATGACTTTTCATCCCAAATAATTTGTGCTTCCTCATATCCACACACCTTGCCAAGTCGAAAAATAACCATAAGGAAACTTTAGAATTTTCAACCATTCACACAAAATTTCCTTTTGTTTTTTGTCTAAACTGTAGTATGCTTTTGGATATTTACCTATGCAAAGATCTTTATCTAACTCATTCCTTCTACAAAAAAATTTGAGATTAGCTCCTTATTTTGCATTGTCCTTTGTCCTCCCTTTAATGTTCATTATGGAGTTGAACAAATTATCAAAAATATTTTTTCAATATGCATCACATCTAGATTATGGCGTATCAAATTAGTTTTCCAATATGGCAAATCCCAAAAGATGCTTTGCTTTCTCCAACCAAAGTTTTTACTAATGTTTATATTAACTTCATTAGCTTCAAATTCTGTAACTTTTACCAACCCTAATTTATCAATCTCCTGCAATATCTCTTCACCAGTTTTGTGAGGGGGAAGAGGGGTTTGTACCATCCTATTCTTAATGAAATTTTGTTTATTGCATCTAAATGGATGATTTGGAGGAAAAAATTTCCTATGGTTGTCAAATTAAGATGTTTTGGCCCTATTGGGAAGATAAAACACATCAAAATCAATGTCATAGTAAGGACAAGCTAATTTCTTTGTTATGCTCATCCAAAAAACATAGCATACATATGGAAATCACTAATAGTCTATATCAAAGCTGCTCTTAATGAAAATTTTGTTTAAGAGACGCATCACATATCTCCAAACCAAATTCCCAAGATGATGCAATTTAGATACCAATGGTTGTAAGAATACATCAATTTTATGGTTTGGATTCGTAGGCCCTAGGACAATCATCATCAAGAGCATATTGCCTTATTAATACACATCCATGGATGAAAATTGTAAGGAGTAATTATGATTGTCCATGATGAATATTATTAGCCAGATTGACTAAAAGGTTGGAATCGATCTATTGACAATTCCGACCTAACATTTTGACTTGCTGCAAACTCAAGGTGAGTGTTATTTAAATGTTTTCATGTGAGCGCATCTGATGGATGACTCATTATTCCATCTTACTATCATATTCACTATGCCATCTTATATTAAATGTAGTAACATCAAAGACATATAGTCTTTGAAATCTCGGAGTGAGCAGGAAATAATACATCCACTTTCAAGGTACTAATTTCTATTTTATAGTACACTTTCTAGGTTTGAACCGATATTGATCACAAAATTTGCACTATTGTAATTCCACATCATCTCCCTATGACAACATGCATCTCAAATTGAAACAATCAATTTTTTCAACTAGCAAACCAACATCCCTAATAAATTTCTTCATATTGCAAAAATTATCAACCACTGTATGATCAGGAGGCAATGATTCAGTATACCAAGCAAGAATTTTAAACTTTGATTAGAAATATGCCCTTTAGGCTTTAAGTTAAATATTAAAGCAATTATAGATAATTGAGTAATAGTCTCACAACTTGGCCATAATTCTTAGTCAGTTGATTTTAGTAAGTCAAAAAACTTTTTTCATTTAGGTTTGGTTCTTTTTTAAGATTTTCTACATTTACCTAAATGGTATAACTGACTACATCATAAACCATTTAGGTGTAAATCTTTTCCCCATTTGATCCTTCATTTCCCCTAAGTTTTTATAGGTCTTTGACCATTTCCCCTCTAAATTGAAACCAACCAATCCCGTTATATGATTATTGGAGTTATGTAAATATAGCGCCCTGGAAAGCAAGTGTATTTACATATAACTTAATTTTCTTCCCGTTACTTTTGTAATGAAAATATTTATCCTTAATAAAACAAAAGAGTTTGGTTTTATTTGTATATGTATTATATATCTAGTTATAAGGCACCAAGATTATTTTTTAAGTAATATACATATACATGGAGATGTATGGGAAACATGTATATTATTAGAATCTAAATTAGTTGATTCATAGTTGAATAATCAAGTTAGTCGTTTAATTATGGTTTAGACTGTATTTTTGTGATTTATCTCCATGTAACTAAAAGAGTTTACTTTAAGGGAATGATGAGTATCATATCATGATAGTACTTGACTATTGATAATGGCACTGTTAAATGAATCTAGAATCAAGTATGCTTTTAAAGAATAAAGTGGGTTGTTACTTTAATCTTAAAATATACACCTTAGTATTGTTTTATTATGAAAGACAATCTTGATGAGTGGTGAACTCATATGTATT
Organism: Erythroxylum shatona; assembly: GCA_027568895.1. Taxonomy (NCBI): domain Eukaryota; kingdom Viridiplantae; phylum Streptophyta; class Magnoliopsida; order Malpighiales; family Erythroxylaceae; genus Erythroxylum; species Erythroxylum shatona. The sequence continues at coordinate 16,149,621 of JAOSBK010000004.1, forward strand.
TCATTATAATTCTTGATATGATCAGAATGGATTTTACAGAGTATCAATCTCGTCTCTGCATGTTGGAATTATTAATTGAAACATGTATCAGGGAATATTCACTCAAATAAACAGTAAATAGTGGTATCATCACTTCTAAATGTTTTATGAAGTTTGGTGATTAAACTGACACTAGTAGTTTGATGGAATAGCTACGCATCAAGTTTTAACACCAAAATAAGATCTTATGTGTTAATCACCATATAGAGTAAAACGAGAGATCTAGAAGGAAAAATCAATATAAGGACAAAACGGTAATTTTACCTTTTATTGTGCAGATGGCTATAATATGGTTCAAAGTAAAGTTTGCAATTGGACATCTTATTTGAAACATGTGTTCTCATAATATTTAGTAATTCAAAAGTTCAACTAATTGCCTTTAATGGAATGACATTTGGTTAATAAGCTAGAATTAATTATAATGAGATTAAATTAATTTCGGTTTATTAGAGCTTGAATTATCTAAGTCCAATTAGATTCCCCATTTGGCTTCTAGGAAGGTTATCAAGCAAAGTAAGAAATATAAATAGAGAATTTTAAAGCCCATGATTGAATGTTAGGCTTACTTTGATTAGAAACCCAAATGAACATTTAATATTAGGCTTAAATTTGGTTTGATTTGATTAAATTGATTAATTAAATTGAAACAAAGTTATTAAAGAAAGAAGAAGGGCATATTTCAGTTTTTTATACCTAAAAGTGCAGCTGCACATTTAGAATTGAATTGCTAAATTAAAGATGGTTTTTATCATGCTAATATCATCATTAAATGGAGTAATGATCTTATCATTAAATGGTTTAATGGTTGTCTTTTAATGATGACATGTAATGTAACCTTTTAGCATTTATTTGATTAAAGAAAGGAAGAGGTGCATTTGATATACTCTCTCTTCCTTCTTTGATCCATAACCGAAAATGAGAAGGTCTCATTTAGGTTATTGGTCTTTTCATATAGCAATCTTAAAAAAATGAGAAGAGTCTCATTTATTGGCTTCTTTATGATTGATTAAAGAATAAAGAGATGCATTGGATGCAAATCACTTCTTTCTTTCATGATAATCGAAATTGACAAGGAGAGTAAGAAGTGTTGTTACATTTTTTACTCACTCTCTCTTCTTATGCATGCATAACCGAAACTTGAATGAGAAAAGTATCATTTTTGGCTTCTTTCTTCTAAAAAAAATCTCCTCAAAATATTTCTTCTCCTTTCCCACAAAAGGATCTTGTTAACCAAGTTGTCTAAGAAGAACAAGTGATAGATCGGACTGGTCAAGGATACAACAACAAAGAGAGGATATATTAACAAACGAAAGGATATAAAAGAGTCAAAGCTATAGCAAGGATTCAGAGAGGATACAAAAGCAAGGAGTTGACGTATTTTTACCACCTTCTTCTTATGTAAATTATTTTCTTTATACCGTATCATGTATGGCTAAAACATGTTGATTTGGTTATGTTATTTTTGTTGTGTTTTGATTTCAAAAATGTTTTAAAATCTACCGTTTTAGCCAAATCTTGCAAGCTTTTATTTTTGACCCAATAATGATTTCACAAATAGAACACTCAATCACAACCAATTCCACCTTCAATTCTATATAGTATTTATAAAAATAAAAAATTAACTCCTTTTTCTCCTAATCTAGTTAGTTTAGGGGTATCCTTAACTTATCATCAGCAAATACGTTCTAACCTTTATCAAATTAAAGATGCTAAAGTGAAATGCTTTCCATTCTCTCAAGAGTTCTAATGTTTTCCTAATAAAAAAAGTATGTTTAAGAATAAAATTCCATAACCATTGCATTGCTATAATAGTAAAATCACCAAATTTAGCAGAAAAAAACACTGGGAATGTATAGTGACATTTTGTAAGCATCAACTTAAAAAGATCAAAACTTGTAATTAACAAATGCAAACACTCTAATATCTGAAACATACGCTATAAGATTTGTTCTAGTAAGGGAGTAGTTCTTATGTTGAGAAATATAACATAGTTAAATAAGAAGATGGCTCTTACCTGGTTTATACTCTAAAAATGAACACCTGGATAAGAGAGAGACCCAGTCAAATAGTCCTTTAGATTTGGGATACTAACATTCAGACACCTTGTGCACCAATTGAAACTGAAAGAATACTGACATTTTAGATTATGACACCTAGTGCGCCAATAACAAAAGACTCATTTCAGTGAATAGTAACAAAACACCACGTCTAAGTTGGTATATGAAACTTTGCATACTCTAAAAGTCATATATGAAGAAGCTAACCTAGTTAAGGAGAGAAAAGTTACATGCTTACATATTAATATGTACTCATATAGATAAAGCTTGATCAAAGAGCCTTAAGCATGAGCTTTAAATTAGATGATATTATAAATTCTCTTAAAGGCTTTGCCAAATATTATATTAATATTGATATGATAAGAAAATTACTTAGGTCCCTATATAAAGCTTAGAAAACTAGACTGATATTATTTAAGAAGATAAATATGTGAATGTCTTACATTAAAGGAGTTTATTAAATATTTCTTCATCTATAAAATGTGTATAAAAGAGACATATTAGGAGCAGTTGGATACAAAGATAAATAACTTGGAATTTAAAGGATGAAGAAGAGACTTTATCAAGTGATGGGAAGGATATTATGTTGAGCCCCGTTTCCAGAGCCCAACTCTTCCAGAAAACCATAACTATCATCGTTCCATTTCCTTGCAATCTCTTCTTGCTCTAATACCACAACTGTTGGACCCCGCTTGTTTCCGGAATTCAACTCTTGCGAAATCATGAAACGTGATCTTCGTTACTCTTTTTTTTCCAACACTCTTCGGAATCATGAAACATGTACATATTATCTTGTAGGGTTAAATCATTTAGCCCTTCAGAATACCATAATACTGAGTGTGGCTCCTTGTTAGGGTTATTTCAAAGTACCCTCATTAGCCATCATCGGTTCACATTGATCACATAACATCTCAAGCCACAAAGGGCGAGCCACACAGCGGAATC
>JAOSBK010000004.1:16173649-16208971 GCA_027568895.1 Erythroxylum shatona
AAGATTGGTTGTTCTGAAAATCTTATTTGTTTTGTGATCCCACTTATTATATGTTGTTCTTGTATAATTGTATGGAGCTATTTCTATCTCTATTTCTTCCAAGTATTGTGAACCAAATAACATAGAAGCAACTTCGTCCCTATCAAGCTCAGGTGAGTATTTAAACCTACTCTAGTTTTACAAACAAAATTTTACATCTGTTGATCTTCAATAGTGTTAGAAGATTACCATAAAATTCTTCTTCTTTTTGTGGTTGCTTAAAGAAGCTAAACAGTTCAGCATATATTTCTAGCTCCAATCAAAATTGCTGGTAGTAGAACAAAGAAGTTGTTGCCAAGCCTTCTACACAAGTTACATCCTATAAGAATCTTCATTCCAGAGTATTTGACTAGGTAAAGCCATGTTGGTATGCAGAAGCATAACAGACCGCCTATATTTAATGTCAGCTTTTTAAAAAAATTTAAAATTATTTACCGATGAAAAATACAACTAAGTCGGTAAAATCTACTATATTTACCAGCGAAACACTCAAAACCATCGGTAAAGTGTAAGATATTTACCCACAGAACAAAAAGTAATCGTTGGTAAAATTACCTACGAAATTGGATTTCCGTTGGTAATTTTACCGACAGTCGTTTTTCCGATGCCTTTGTCCGTCGAAATATTCCACCTCAAATTTTTAATACCGACAAAATCCAAACATTTTTCGTCGATAATTTCTGTCGCTAAATGATATTTTTCTTGTAGTGGACAGAATTTACCAACAAAATAAGTCATTGGAGAAATAGTCATAGGTAATAATTGGTGACAGAGTACAAAATTTTCGTTGCAAATTTACTGACTGCCAGCTCCTATTCCATCACTATATTTAGTAACAATAATTTCTATGTTGTTGGCAAATTTAGTGACAAAAGATCTGTTTCAGTCGGTAAATTTTTGTCGGTAAATTTAGTGGCGGACAAGTTGTTTCTATCAATAACCTTACTTACGAATACCATAATCTGTTGGTGAATTCACCACTAACTTTACCGATGGATATTGACAGGTTGTCGATAAATTTACTGCATTTTGTAGATAGAGGTTGGTTATCCGTCGGTAAATTCACTATATTTTACTGACGAATTTTGTTTTTCCATCAGTAAATTTACTGTTTTTTATTTTCCCTGCATTTAATTTAGTTATTTATACAGTTATCAATTATCTGTTGATAATATTTTGATATGTTTCTCCATTTAATTCATTAAAACAGAAAATTGATTGATAATATAAAGTAAAAACTATCTTAATTGATAATAAAAAATTATTAGCTACAATAATAAGTATTTAATTCTTACAAAACTACATTATTCACTTGGTGAATGCAGATGCTCTGAATGTTGCGATGAGGTACTGCTCATCACTTTCAACTCATCCATCTAATTACGGAGTTGGATTATGTACTTTATCGACTGTTACAACTGAGTTGTCAGTGCCTGTATTGTGCTTCGAAGCTCATGGAGTTAATTGGATGTGAACCGCCTACTAGATGTTGTTGTACTAGATGTGGAGAATTGAGAATAACATGTGTTTGCAAATGAACCTAAGTTGAAAATTCTTCGATAACGATCCCTACCACCCACTGCATGAATACAAGTTTGACTGTCATCAACATTTTCAGACTATTGAGACTTTTGTTGACTGTCTTCTTATTTTTGGCCCTATTATAAGGCAATATTTATGTTAATAAGTGATAATTATTAAGCATTAATATTAAAGCATAAATTTCATTTACATTTAGTTCTCTACATATATTGTTAACGAAGGTCACATCGTCATGCTTCTTAGTGTGAATATCCAAAAAGAACTGACGGGGTATAGGCCTCCTGCCTGTAGACTTTTCCTGCATTAGAGTAAAATTTTATAAGTGAACTACAATTTACAAAAATTTTGACAAAATTTTCTCTATTTTATAATATTGACCCCTTATTGAATAAAGAAAGTAACTCAATAACACAATCATATATGATACTAGACAATTATAACATAATTATTCTCCATAATTCTCATATTTTCATTCCAAATTTCATACATCAAATTAAATTGGAAAACATCAAAGTAAAAAAATAGAATATAAGTATAAAGTGTAGATACTTACAAGTCTCTCTACATGCTCGTGATGGGTAATAGATCCTCCAATGTATACGAGAAGACTCTTTTCCTCTGATCTTCCATGTCTGTTGGTAGAATTATACTCTGAAATAGACATTGCCTCAGGTGATGTCCAATATTGTTGCCAACGACTCCATATTTCTTCAGAAATATAAGGAGGTTGTACATTAGTTTTCTGTATCGCACCAACAAGTCTCTACAATGTACATGAGCTCGCCTCTTTCATACTTTATAAATAATCGCGTCAAATTCAGAATCCCAAAAAATATTTATGAAAAAAGGAAAACATATAAGAAGTACTTATAACCCACAATATTTATCTAATTAATGTATAAAAATTAATTATAAAAATAAAAAATATATATCTTTTGTACCTCAAACTCCTAATAATAAAAATCCTTTGTCACCTAAGAGATATTTTTCCATATATAACTCTCAAGATCAATTTTCTCCTTGAATTTGGATGTCATATTTCTTGAGCATGGCTTAGACGAAATCAACCTAATATAAAAACAATTTTATATCAATTTTAAATTTAAACCTATAACCTAATTATAAACATATGGTGTTTCATGTATTTTACTTACAGATTGTTAACAATTGTGATGTAAGTTCTTCCATCAACTCCCTCAGCTCCAAGCTAGAGGCCACCTCCTTCATTCTTATCATTTACCCATGATATCTCTATCAGAATAGGGGTGGTGGATGTGGTAGCAAGAGGTACAAAAGGTAATGCCTCATCTGTAGGTGTAGTAGCTAGAGGTATAGCATCTGGTTCTGTTACAACTACAGAATGTAATGCTTCATCTGGTTCGTAATTGGCTCCAAATCGTGGTCTGGACCTTGGTCACATCATATCCTATTTTCTTTTTAATGGCATATTTTAATCTGAAATTCATATTTTATTGAATATTCCAAAAAATAACAATTTTAATTCAATATATTGTTGATTCAATCATTGATTTATTGAATATAATATTCTGTTACAAACATAAATTAATAGCTATCAACACTTAATTGTAAATCAAAATAATCATCTTCTTTTTCTGAAGAATTAGAATGAAACTCAAGCTCCTCTTCAGATCTCTTGCCCTCCTCATCTTCTCTAGATGAAGTTTCAACATATTCATTATTTGGATCGTTCAATGGTTCATTCTCATCATATGTAACAGATGCACTTATAAAAACATCTTCTTGAAATGCTTCACTTTCAATTCTCTGTTCTCCTTTTTCATGTGATTCAAGAACACCTTTAGGTTTAACTTTGCAAATGGCCAACCAATTTGACTTATCTTGTCTTAAGCTGGGAAAAGGAATATAATACACTTAGATTGCTTCCATCGCCAATATGAAAGGTTCAAATTGTCTAAATCTTCTTTGTTGGTTGATTTCAACTAGATTATATCGATTATATATTTTTTTCCAACATTAGGAATTAGATCAAACCAGTTATACTTAAATATCACACTTGGCAATAGAGGGTACTTAATTTCATGTATCTCAGTAATTACTATAGTAATTTAACAATTCTCCCTGTATGCAAACCCTACTATTTACTGTTGCCATGCTATGACAATGATATTATGTATGATATTTGTATCTATTAATAAAATACACCAGATACAATTTAACTGATCGAAAAGGTCCTTTCGCAAGATCACATATTAACTTGTTCTCTATTGGATTTTTTAAGACTCACACAAAAGAAATTATCATATTAAATAGTATAATGTCATTTGAACACTTTAATCTTATAATTCAATCATTTCAATAATTGTAATTGAAAACTTACATATTTCTTGAATCATTGAGAAAAATGTCTTCCAAATTCTTTATTAATATCATCTTGTGTTTCCTCTGGCATTAGCTCACATAACCATTCCTCGTGTAATCTAAAAACGTTATGTATTTCATATATGAATAACACTAAATTTCAAAACTCAAATAATCAATTTCAAAATCAACTTCAACTTACTGCAAGAAAAGTTAAACCTCTTGACAGTTCAATAAAATGTAACTATGGGTAACTTCTATTTTAAGAAATAATAGTAGATGTGTTCAGTTAGATGTTCCAACGTTTGATCCATTAAAGGAAAGGAAAATGTTCTTTTTGAGTAGCATTGTTTAGCATCCTATATTCGATCTATACTCTAGTTAGTGACGGTTCTCAATGGAATCATTTCATTTTTCTCATTAGGTACTATTGTCATTCCTCCCTTCTGTAGTAAAACCTACTCAAGACACTATCAAAGATTGGGTAAATCAAAATAGAATCCAAGAATTTAATTACCTATGCCTTTACCGCTTCCTTCATATTAGGCTTCACCCTCCTTGGGGCTATACAACTGGCTTAAAATCCTCATATATCGTAATCTTGTGAGTGAAAAAGAAGGGTCTAATTCCTTTAAAATTAGAGATCATTAAAAAATAGCCCTCTTATGCTCCTTAAGCACATTTAATATCTTTTCTTTTCGATCTGCATTGAAAGTTGAAACAAAAATCAAAAAAAGTTTTAAATTCTTCTCAAAGAATATGTATTCCAAATAATCAGGTAGATTCTTTAACTCTAACTCTGTAATATTTCAATAGAGGGTTTCAATCTCTTTTCTTTTATTTTGTCTATTTTTTCAAAAAAAATTATCAATGTAGATTCATTAGCCTATAAACAGGCCATTTGTTCTTTTTTATAGAGTTTTCACCATAATCCTCCTCACCTTGAATAATAGATAGTTCCAATGAGTCTTTAAAAAAAAATCTTGCATAACATCTAAAGCTACAAAATCATTTGTATCAATAAAATAATAAACATCATTATTCAAGGGGTGTCTTATAGCATCAAATATTTTAAAGATAACCTCTTCTTCTCTAACCTTAAGGAAAAGTTTGCCATTACTAACATCAATAATGGCTCTAGTGAGATGCAACAATTCAGATATGATGCATTCATTATTTCACATTCGATATATTCTAGTCATATACCACACTCTTCGGATCTAAGTTCAGCATTTAACATTTTCTTAAGAACATATATTTCCATATTCACATACATTTACAAAACATTTCCAATACACTCCCGAATATCAATCTCCTCAAAAAATTGATGGTCTGGAATTATCACAACCACATGAGTAACAATTCAATCAATTAATTTTTAAACAAAACAATTAGATTATGGTGAGAGAACATCTAGGTTGACTAACAGTAAGCTCCAGATTGCTATTGCCTTGACGATCCGGTAATGTCTGGATGTGGTCGATCAGTTTGTACTTCTATATTATGCAATACACACATTTGTATACGTTACTAACTTGTTTAATCAAATTAATACTCAATAATACACATGTATATGCTTCAAGTTCAATGCATGCTCAATTGATTTTCCCCAGGTATGTATCCTTATTCCCAAATCTTGCTCATTCATTCATTATAGTTTGTATATATCTTATTGGTGATTACATCAATGCTTTAAAACATCTCGATTACTTTAAATTCATTCAATCAAACTTTTATCCATCACTTCCTAACATTCCATACTCGTGCAACTTTTCAATTCTCATTTAATCATACTAATTCATGACTTATATCCCTTACATCACATTTGCATTCGTAAGAACACCTTCGTTTCTTTAACAGGTCATATTTTCCAAATTCGTATGCATTGATATCAAACAATCCATTCCTAAATTCTAACATCATTTGTCAACTTAAACTTATCAAACCCTTAATCAGTCAATCAAACAACGTCCCAGGTTCAGTTCAAACCTTAATCAAATCAAAATACACCAAAGTAAAGTAACTTATCCTTAGTTGGTTCAACAATTACACAAAATAGAGTTTTTTTCATTTACAAGCACTTCTACCCACGATCGTGGAAAGACAAAATAGAAAGTTTCTTCTGTCAAGGCATTGCCCACAATCGTGGGAAGAAGCTATATAACTTCCATGATCGTAGGAAGAAGCTATGCAGCTTTGACAATCGTGGGATGGGTCAACAAATAGTTTACCATCCATTTCCTTCAATCTTTTTTTCTAGATTCTTACACCATTATAATAGTCCATTGATTAAACCTCCATTTTACCTTAAAGTTAATTCATTTACTCATCAACTTCATCCCCAATTTCAAATCAAAATCATTCAATTGGCAACTTAAAAATTATAGTGTTTCAAGCATAAAAAAATCAAAACAGAAACTATCATTCGCTTTTATCATATATGTAGTCCTAGTTCTTTCCCATTTCAGAATCACTATATGAACACCTTTCTTTAACATAAATTCACCTTCATTATACCTCAAATCCCAACCTAAAATAATTGATTGAATAGCCCCTGAGCTATGATTTCACACAATCAAAACGCAACCTATTCATTCATCAAATTTCAACACAACTCATCAACCCTACACGCATTCCATTTCAATTTAGTCATCATGAATGTTATGCTAACATATATCAAAATAGGTCAATAAAACACTTACTTGTTCAACTCAAAACCTCCTCAATTATCAAGCTACTTCATCCCTCCATACATGCAAGGATAAAGCATACTCTAAGAACAAGATAGAAATAGAAAGGGGTTTTAGTAACAAGATGAAGACAATAAAATATTGACATAGCAAAGTGAAAATTTTAGGGCAAAACTCAAGGCTATAGGGGTTATGTAATTGTATGTCAGCAATGGAAAAAGAGAAGAGTAAAGTATGAAGCAAGAATAAAAGAGAAAGTGGTCTTCCATGGGTCTATATATCGTGGGAAAAGTTTGTGGCTGGGGTTTGGCCACTTGACCTAACACTTTTTAAGTAAAAGGTCAGGCCATATGTCTTCTTCTATAAGCTACCAATTGTCACTCTATAACTAGTCCACTTGTCATTAAATCTCTAAACCATATGTCACTCAACTATACCTCCATTATTGATATCACATATCACCATCTCGTAGGCTCATTCAACTTAAATTCCTATGTATCATTTTATTTTACTATTTAACATTTTTCCTATACTAGATGCACATCTTCATTAATCACCCTGTTGGGACAATAAATTCCAATTCACTAATTTTAGTCCATCAAACCAAAATTCAAGACATGATTAATTCACAATCACACAATCACAACATAAATATTTAAAATCTTTCATACCTAAGAATAAATCAATTAAGGGCATAAACTATGTTTGCAATGTGTACTAAATTATAATTCATGTATGTATGTGAATATGATGCATGTAAATGAAATGCACTTCATGTATTCTCATATGATATGACTCATATAACTTCATATAACAGATAAATTCCTAAGTGTAGGAATAGGCTATTACAATTCTCCCCCTTTAAGAAATTTCGTCCTCAAAATTCTTACTTGATTGATCAAACAGATGGGGGTACTGTCTCATATTTTCTTCGATTTCCCATATGAATTCTTCTCTCGAATGGTTACTCCAAAGAACTTTAACCAATTGAATCTCTCTATGTTTATCAATTGTTTAGACTGATAACCCACTATTCTTACTGGCTCCTCCACATAACTCAAGTTACTAGCAATCTCAACTTCTTGTGCCGGCAATATATATGTCAGATCTGATCAACATCTCCTAAGCATAATAGCATGAAACATATTATGAATATGAGACATCTCAACTGGTAATGATAACTTATAGGCCAATGGTCCTATTCTCTCAGTGATCTCATATGAACCAATGTATATAAGGCTTAATTTACCCTTTTTACCAAATCTCAGCACTCCTCGCCAAGGTGATACTCTCAGAAACACTTTATCTCCCACTTGGTATTCTAAGTCCCTATGATACTAATCTACATAACTCTTCTGTCTGTCTTAAGCTACCTTGATCATACTGTGGATCAATTTCACCTTGTAAACTATGTCCTAAGTTAACTCTGGGCCTTCAACAATTCTTAATCCCTCTTCATCCTTATACAATGGTGACCAACATTTCTTACCATATAAGCCTTCATAAGGAGCCATACCGATACTATTGTGATAGTGATTATTGTATGCAAATTCAATAAGAGATACATACTAATCCCATGCTCCTTGGAATTCCAATACATAAGCTCTAAGTATATCCTCAATAGTCTTAATGATCCTCTCACTTTGTCCATCTATTTGAGGAAGAAATGTTGTGCTTAAATTTAACTTTATACCTAAAGCTGTCTGTAAACTATTCTAGAATCTAAAGTTAAATCTGGGATCCTGATCTGATACAATAGACATTAGGACTCCATGTATCCTTACTATCTCATTGACGTATCTCTAGGCTAGTTGATCTAGTATATTGTTTTCCCTCATAGGTAAGAAATGAGCTGACTTCGTCAATCTATCAACAATGACCCATATGACATCTTATTGCCTCGGTGTCCTCGTTAAACCCATAATGAAATCCACTATGATCCTCTCCCATTTCCACTCCGGAATAGGTAATGATTGTAACCTTCTAACTAGAACCTAATGCTCAGCCTTAATCTGTTGGCATGTCAAACATTCAGCAACATACTCAGCTACTTGCTTCTTCATTCTTGGCCACCAAAAATATTGTTTCAGTGTATTATATATCTTGGTAGTACCAGGATGCATAGCATAAGTCGCTATATGTGCTTCTTCCAAATTTCCTTTCTTAGATCATCCACTTCTAGCACACACAATCTCTGCTTTAACCATAATGTATTATCTCTTAACTCAAATCCAGAATTCGGGTCCTATATTAACCTCTTAATAAGCTTCATAAATTTTGGATCCTTACTTTGAGCCTTTCTAATTTTCTCATGTAATATTGGTTTAAGTTTCAATATAGCTATTAACACTTCATTCTGCCCCAAATTCAACTCAACATTCAATGCTCTCAGTTGTACTAGGTATGATAACCTCGATATCTGAATATATGCCACACTGCTTTTGGATTTCCTACTTAATGCATCTGCTACCACATTAGCTTTACTAGGATGGTATTCAATCATACAGTCATAATCTTTAAGCAACTCAATCCATCTCCTTTGTCTCATATTCAGCTCCTTCTGACTCAACAAATATTTTAGATTTTTATGATCAGTAAATATCTGAAATGTTTCACCCTAAAGAAAATGTCTCCAAATTTTCAAGGAAAACACTACTACAGCCAACTCTAGATCATGAGCCGAATGGTTAAACTCATAAGACCTCAATTGTCTTGATGCATAGGCTATCACTTTACTGTACTGCATCAAAACACACCTTAATCTTTTGTGTAAGGCTTTATTATATACTACAAATCCTCCAGACCCTAATGGAATAGCTATCATTAGTGTCATTGTCAATAGATGTTTTAATTCCTCAAAACTCCTCTGACATTCATCAGTCAATTAAAAAGATACATTATTTTTTAGAGCTTTGTCAAAGGGGTTGAAATCAAAGAAAACTCCTCAATAAAGGAAACTCTGAATTTTAGATACATTTCTCGGGGCTTCCCACTTCATCACTGCTTCAATTTTCTTTAGATCTACTTGCTCACCTTGTTCAGATATTGTGTGACCCAAAAATACCACTTGATCAAGCCAAAATTCACACTTACTGTACTTGGCATACAACCATTTCTCCCTTATAACCTATAAAACTAGCCTCAAATGCTCAGAATGTTCCTTTTTACTTTTCGAATACACCAAAATATCATCAATAAATACAATCACAAAGCAATCTAAATAAGGCTGAATACCTTATTCATCAATGCCATAAAAGCTACCGAAGTATCTATCAATCCAAAAGGTATCACTAAAACCTCAAAATGCTCATATCTAGTTCGGAATGTGCTCTTTGGCACGTCAGCTTCTACTATCTTCAACTGATAGTATCCTGATCTTAAATCCAATTTAGTGAATACCTAAGCTCCTTGCAGTTGATCAAGTAGATCATCTATTCTCAGTAATGGGTACTTATTTCTCACTGCACTCTATTCAACTGTCTATAATCGATACACAATCTCAAGGTTCCATCTTTCTTCTTCACAAACAAAACTAGAGCTCCTCAAGATGACACACTAGATCTAATGAAACCCTTATCCAACAACTCTTGCAACTGGGTCTTGAGGTCTTTAAGTTCTACAGGTGTCATCCTATATAGAGGAATTGATATAGGAGTGTACTTAGAATAAGATCAACAATAAACTTCGTTTCCCTATCTAAGGATAATCTTGGTAATTCAGTGGAAAACACATCTAGAAATTCACTAACAATGGAAATATCTTAAACTGTTTGCTCAATTCAGGTATTAGTTACGTGGGCTAAGTAAGCCTCACATCCCCCTTGAATCAATCTAACAGCACTCATTGATGAAATTAGCCTAGCTGATTAGGAGATCCAATAATTACCTCCTTAATGTGGCAATTCATGATAGCCCTATGTGTAGTAAGACAGTCCATACCTAAGATAAGATCTATCTCTTTTTACTGCAATACTATCAGGTTGGATTTTAACTCCACCTGATCAACCCGAATAATAAACCTTATACAAACCACCCCAATCGTGGTAGTACTATCTACTGGAGTACTCACCTCTAATTCACATTTCAATATCTCATTTTCACAATGCGATTTAGATGACAGATGAGGAGTAATAAAATAATGCGTTGATCCTAGATCTAATAATTTATATGCCTCAAAATTAAATACATATAACACACCTGTTACAACATCTGGGGAGTTCTAAGCCTCCTATCTGGTGATGGTATAGATCCTAGCCTAGGACTGTAGCTGGTTACTCCGCGTCTCAGGCCTGGCACTAGAACCTGTAGAACTAACTCTACCCTTGTCTCTACCTCTCTATCCTACTCCACTTGCTATGCTCTGTTAAACATTCGCTTCGATCATCGATCCTCCTCTCACTCCAGACTGAGCTCCTACAACGATAGGACAATCTATAATTTGATGCTTAAAAGAGCCACTACGTAGATAAGCTCCCAATATCTTCCAGCATATCCCACAATGACTTTTCCCATAATGTTCACAACTGGGGTTTTGTTGTGTCTGTGTGACATACAACTGTCCTCCCAAAGTTAGTCCTCTACCACCAGAATAAGCAAAACCACCTCTCGGCCTAAACCGTCCAGATCTCCGCTATGATCATGACGGCTTACTCTAGAATTTACCAAATCTTCTACTAGAATCAGCTTTAAATTCACCAAGCCTCTTCATTCTGAACTCCTACCTGTATTCTCCTTGCTCATCTTTCAATAGTTATTCGATTCTGATCGAAGTAGCTCTCAGTTCATTGAAACTGCTTAAATTAGTAACTGCTAGCCTTGTCTTAATCTCCATATTCAATCTATCTTCAAATGTCCTACCTCTATCCTCCTCAGTCAGAATCAAGGCAGTAGCATACCCTATTAATTCATTAAACCAAACTTTATCCTCAGCTATAGTGAGACTTCCCTACTTCAGATCTAAGAACTCCTTCATCTTTTTGTCCAAGTAAATCTTTGGCATGTAATTCTCTTTGAATACCCTTAAAAAGTCTTCTCACATTAGTCTACAGAGTCGGACTGAGCTCCTAGGAGTAGTCTTCTACCATTTGTATGTTGGACCCTAAAGTTGCGAGACTGCATAGTCAAATCTCTCATCAGACTTGTAGTCCATCAGGTCAAATATCCTCACTATCCTTTCTGACCAACCTTCTAACTCACCAGGGTTTTGTACTTCTATAGAAGTCAACAACCCCTGCTTCCTAGGTTTGTCGTAACACCTTTCTCTCCTCTCAGGTACTCTCTAAGACATTGGCTCAAATTGAGGCATAGGAGCCTCTCTGTTAACTCTTATTGACTCGAGGTCAGTTGTCTCGATAACTCAGTTTCCTACCGCGGATGATCTATAACAATCAACAATCATGATCACTGTACGAGTTTCTTGCTAAATGTCATGCTAAACTACTCCTATATATCCCTAGGGATGCTAAACCATGCTCTGATACCAAAATTGTAACACACCACTATCATAGTGCACATGCCTAAACATCCATAGATTATCCAAGAATAGGAATGGCCTATTAGAGCAATCACATTCACTTATTAAGGCATCATATATAACATAAGTATTTACGAAGATTAAAACTTCCCATTTTATTTATAAACATGAATATACATTGTTGCATTGTAGTACATAATCCACATATATATACATTACCAACAACATCTAAAAGTTTGCTACTATTTATAAGACATTCTACATGAAGTGGAATGTTAAACCAAAATATCCTATCTATACTCTTTGGTGTCAACCAACCGACCTTTGAGCCATTTCTTGTCCTAAAATTGACAATACTAGACTACTAGTAGATTGTCTGAGAAGCTAGGTCTCCTCAATACTTGAAAGTTAACATTTACAATTTTGATGAGTTTTGCGAACTCAATGAGTAAACTACCATCGACACACTAACTCAAACAAAATATAAACATCTCATCCAAAATCAAATCCCATATTTATCACATTACTCGTCATATTTCAACAAGCATATTATGAATACAAAGGTTTTCTATAGTCATTTCAGAACAATCCAATCATTTATCTCAATTATTTATATCATCAACATGTACAAAAGCATTACACATCATTATATCAACACAATTCAACATTTATTTGCAATCAATCTCATGAACACATGTAAACATATAGATGTAAATGTATATAAGACTCACTTCTATTTTTATTTTATTGTGACTGAGCTCCTATTTGATTGTCCCATATTCGTTACAAGTACCAGGCTCATTTTATATACTATCTCATACCCATTATGGATAATATGCTCATTGATAACTAAGCATGCGGCTCGTTGTGTAAATTTTTTAGCTTTAAGCTCTTTTTCACTTAGGTCACTCCAGTCACAACTCTTTTATTTGTTCATGCATTTCAATGTAGTGAGATGCAACAATTCAAATATGATGCATTCATTATTTCACATTTGAAATATTCCAGTCATATATCACATTCTTCATATCTAAGTCCGGCATTCAACATTTTGTGAAGAACACATATTTCCATATTCACGTACATTTACAAAACACTTCCAATATATTCTGAATATCTATCTCCTTAAACAATTGATGGTTCGAAATTATCCAATCACATAAGTAGAAATTCAATAACTGAATTTTTAAACATATCAATTAGATTACGGTGAGAACATCTAGGATAACTCACAATAAGCTCCAGATATTTATTTCCTCGACGATTCGGCAATGTCTGGATACAGTTGATCAATTTATGCTTCTATATTATGCAATAGACACATATGTATACATTACCAGCTTGTTTAACCAAATGAATACTCAATCATACACATGTATATGTGTCATAGTCAATACATACTCAATTGATTTTTCCCGAGTATGTATCCTTATTCACAAATCTTGCTCGCTCATTCATTATAGTTTGTATATATCATATTGGTGATTAGATCAATGCCTTAAGACATCTAGATTACTTTAAATTCATTCAATCAAACATTTATCCATCACTTCCTAACATTACATACTCACGCAACTTTCCAATTCCCATTCAGCCATACCTAATTCATGACTTATATCCCTTGCATCAGATTTGCATTCATAAGAACACCTTCATTTCTTTAACAACTCATTCTTCCCAAATTCATATGCATATCATACAATCCATTCCTAAATTCTAACATCATTTATCAACTTAAACTTATCAAGTCCTTAAGCAATCAATCAGACAACCTTCCATATTCATTTCAAAACTTAATCAAATCCAAATACACCAAAGTAAAGTAACTTATCCTTAGTTGGTTCAACAATTACACAAATTAGAGTTGTTTTCACTTCCCAAACATTTCCCACGATCATGGAAAGACAAAATAGAAAGTTTCTCCCAGCAAGGCATTGCCCGTGATCATGGAAAGAAGCTATGGAGCATCCACAATTATGGGATGGGTGAACATAGTCACCAACCATTTCCTTCAATCTAATTTTTTTCCAGATTCTAACGCCATTATAATAGTCCATTGATTAAACCTCTATTTTACCTTAAAGCTACTTCATTCCCTCATCAACTTCATCTCCAATTTCAACTCAAAATCATTCAATTGGCAACTCAAAAACTATAGTGTTTCAAGCATCAAAAAAATCAGAACAGAAACTATCATTTACTTTGATCATACATGTAATCCTAGTTTTTCCCATTTCAAAATCACTATATAAACACATTTCTTTAACATAATTTCACCTTCATTATACCTCAAATCCCAACCTAAAATCATCCATTGAACAACCTCTAACCTATGATTTTACACAATCAAAACATAGCCAATTCATTCATCAAATTTTAGCACAACTTAACATCAACCCTACATACATTCCATCTCAATTTAATCATCATAAATGTTATGCTAACATATATCAAAATAGGTCAATAAATCACTTACTTGTTTAGCTCAAAACCTCCTCAATCATCAAGCTACTTTAGCCCCCCACACATGCAAAGTTAAAACATATTCCAAGAACAAGATAGAAATAGAAAGGGGTTTCAGCAACAAGATGAAGACAACAAAATATTGAAGTAGCAAAGTGCAAAATTTGGGGCAAAACTCAAGGTTATAGGGGTTGTGTAAGTGTATGTTAGTAATGGAAGAAGAGAAGAGGAAAGCATGAAGCAAGAACAAAAGAGAAAGTGGTCTTCCATGGGTGTATGTGTCTTAGGTTAAGTGTGTGGCTAGGGTTTAGCCATTTGTCCTAACACACTTGTTAAGCAGGAGGTCATGCCATATGTCTTCTTCTATACACTACCAATTGTCACCCAATAACTAGTCCACTTGTCATTAAATCTCTAAACCATATGTCACTCAACTATACCTCCATTTTTCACTCTTCTATTCAAGACAACTATCACTCTATTATTGATGCCACATGTCACCATCTCATAGACTCATTCAACTTAAATTTTCATGTATCATTTTATCTTACTATTCAACATTTTCCTTATACTAAATGCACATATCACTTCATTAATCACCCAAATGTGACAATAAATTCCAATTCACTAATTTTAGTCCATCAAACCAAAATTGAAGACACGATCAATTCACAATCACGCAATCATAACATAAATATATAAAATCTTTTATACCTGCAATAAATCATGCATAAAGTATCTTTGCAATGTATACAAAATCATAATTCATGTATGTAAGTGAATATGATGCATGTAAATGAAATGTGCTTCCTGTATTCTCATATGATATGACTCATATGACTTCATATAGCAGATATATTCCTAAATGTAGGAATGGCTATTACAACTAGTGCTCAACACCATGGTGGGTGTAAAAATGTGAGTAAGCTGCTGCTAAGTAAAGGCATCCATTCCTCCATCAAGAATTGTTGAAAGCTCACCTGCATAATGTAAAGAAAAAGTATCTCTACCAAGGTGTCAATGAAATTCTCAAAAACAACATTTTGTTCATCATTAGGAATTTCTATGGCATCTTAAATGTTGAATTTAATTATATCACCGTCAAACATTATCTTTAAAAACATATCATGAACATTAATTTTAGTTTTAGAGGTTTTCAAAAAGGGTCTTCAAAAGAAAATTAAGAATAAAGAAGAAACATCTTTACTACCCATCTGTAAAATATAAAATCTAGCAAAAAACTTGAACCAAAAGATCCTCTATTGTTCCCTTAGGACAAGCACTAGAACACTTAACTAGTTGGATTATTACACTAGTTTATTTCAAAGGTCCAAGATTTAGAGCCAAATATATTGAATATGGCATAACATTAATTAATTCTCTAAAATCTATTGGTTTTTTCAATTCGGATGCCACCTATCATGCAAGGAATCTAAAATACACCTAGGTCCTTATTTTTTTAGGAAGATTTTTCCAAATAATTATCGACACATTTTTTCCTACCTCTATCTTTTCATTGTACATAACTTTTTCAAAAATTTAACCTAGTAAGGAACTTGTTTAATAACATCAAAATGTGCAATATTCACCTTGCATTTTTTAAAAATTTTCATATAAAGACACATTACAATCATATTTCTAGTTATCTGCTAAAGCTTTGGGAAAGGAGAAACATATATAGACACACACACACACACACACACACAAAATTAAAGAAGTATATTTACCTTCCAATTACTCATTAGTTTTTACTACCTCTTTCATTTCTCTTTTTGAGGTTATAGCTAGTATTTTGCTTCTTACTATCATTGTCCAAATGTCTTCTTTTAGGTTTACCATTATTTGATATGGAAATTTACCAAAATTATGTGTCTCTAAATGGTTAATTGCAGTACCTATTTGATCCAACTGCCTCTCTAAATTATAAATATTGGTTCTACTATCCTGTTGAAATTTAACGATATTAATAGCTAAAATTTTTTACAATATCTTTAAGAATATACTTGAATTAGATGTTTGAGCTTGTTGCAGTTGTTTGGGTGGATGGTTTTGCATCGACTGTCGAAAATTAAGTGCTAGTTGATTTATCCGTGCATTACCATATAAAAAATTTAAATGGTCTCTCCAACTAGAGTTATATGTGTTGAATATGAATTCTATTAATGTTAAGGTTGTCCTGAAAAATCTCCTGCTACATTTACTTATTTAACTGAATCTTCGATCGGATACAACATCTCTACTACTTGTTGGGACCCATTGCTGGAACCCAACCTCTTGCGAATATCATAAGACTTGAGCGTATCTTTGCTACATCATTATCTTTAATACGTTACATACAAAATAATTTTCATCATTTACATTTCAATACCCTCAAAACAAAAGGGTTTTACATAATTATAATGGCATTTCAAGCCACCTTACAATATAATCCGAAATATCAAAATAAAAAAGTTACATAAACTACAAATTCTTGAAATGCGATTAAAGCCTTGTGTTTTCTAAAACTAACTCAAAATACAACATAAGCAAATTGGGAGTGATGCCTTGACTCTCTTTCACTCCATCTCTTGATTATCATCTGGAGGTGGGGACAGAAAGAGGGTGAGCTTGACAGCTCATGAGTAATAAGTTTACATCGAAAAAAGCAGTAAAAATCATTTTCAGAACTCATTACCGTTGTACATTTTCGAAACCATATTAATTTTGCAATAAAAATCCTCAAACACTTATTTCATGAAATTCTCAATTTGTCAAAAATTCGCAAGAGAACATATCATGTATGCATCCATCATGTCAAACATATCATGAGCATATAAACATATCGGAATGGTTTGGGTGGATCCAAAACAGAACATACTACACATTTCCCATAAGGGTCCTGTGTAATCGTGAACAAAACGTACTAACGCAATCCCACGTAATGATCCTATAGGTCTAGATATGCTTAGAATACTGAAGTATTGTTCAGTGGAATAACCCTAGTTCATAAAACTTTAAGAGCGCTCTCACTATACCCGTTCCACGTTTCTCACTCAATCTTTCTCAATTCATTTCAGATGGCTAAGATTTTTGGGTGGAGATGTAAGGAAATGTGTTACAAGTCCCATGGTTCAAAAATCAATTCATTTGGGGGTCTAGAGAAGAAGTTTTGGCTAGGCGAAAAAGATAGAAGAAGTAAAACTCAAAAGAAGCAAAACTCAGAAGAAGTAAAACTCAGAAGAAGCAAAACTCAGAAGAAGTGAAAACACAGAACAAGACACGTCAGCAAAACACAAAAGGAGATGTGTCAGCAAAACACAAAAGAATGAAAACCCAGAAGGAGCAAAACACAGAAGAAGACACGTCAGCAAAACATAGAAGAAGACGCGTCAGCAAAACACATAAGAAGATGCGTCAGCAAAACACAGAAGAAGACGCTTCAACAAAACATAAAAGATTCAAAACCCAGAAGGAACAAAAAGACAGAAGAAGACACGTCAGCAAAACAATGAAGAAGACACGTCAACAAAACACAGAAGAAGCAAAGCTAAGAAGAAGCGAAACTCAGAAGGAACAAAACACAGAAGGAACAAAACTAAGAATAAGCAAAACTCAGAAGGAACAAAACACAGAAGGAGTTCATAAACAGAAACACAGAAGAAGTTCATGAACAGTAACACAGAAGAAGTTTATGAACAGTTACATAGAAGAAGTAAAACTAAGAAGAAGCAAAATTTAAAAGAAGCAAAAGACAGACGAAGCAAAACTAAGAAGAAGATGACATCATACAGAAGAAGATGACGTCATCACAAAAGAAGCAAAACTAAGAAGAAGATAATTCTTCCCTTACGAGGACCATAACTTTCCACCTAAAAGTCCAAAATTGCTATGCTATATATCGTTGGAAAGCTAAAAGAAAGATCTACAACTTTCCTTAACACAAATCATACTAAGATCACCTTTTTTACTTCATTTACTTCTCATTCTCAACTCCATCTCAAATCAGTATCATCCAAAGAAAATATATAGTCCATGATTAATCATGAACACCAACAACAGAATATACACATATGTACATATTCTTCATTAACTTACTACACAATTCAACTTCCTTTTTGGCTTTCTTTCTACTTCTAACTTTCACCTTAATTCTTCTCACTTCAAAATCTTTTATCTACCAAAAGCACCAAAGCAAAACATGAATTTATCTACATTTCTCCTTTCACTACTTTACTCTTGTCTATCATTTTTTATTCAAGAATCTTCATTCATTTGTTTTTTACTCATGACTAATTTCCAAAATTTCTCATTAAAAAAAGTTCTAACTTCTATGAAACATTCGGGGTCCAACAAAGAAGGAATCGTAACTTTAAATAAACAATGATGTCAAAACCCAAACTAAAATTGAATACATGCATTCCTTAAATACCATACAATAATTAGGATTTTAATGATAGACACAACTTGGAGAAATAACCATATTCTATATCATTTTCATTATAAAAACCTTAAAATTAGTAGATATAGTCTAGGACACGCTCATGTTGGAGGCATGTCTTCATAACTTATTTTTTTAAGAGTTTCACGAGCTCTTATATGGCTATATATTAGGCCATTTTCTTAACTACTAATTCTTAAGAGTTATATGAGCTATAGTACGGCCGTGTTTAAAGTTGTGTTCAAATAAGATTAATCCTAAACTTTTAAATCTTCTTAAAACTTAATTTGAATCAAATTAACCAATGAATAGTTATCCTTTAGGTCCAACAGGCCTTATGAAATACTTCTCAAAGGGCCTTTTAAAGCTAAATTGTCATATACGTCTTAAATCAACCTATTCAAAGCCTTTTTAACCTTTGTACTCCTAACTCTTGTAATTAATCCACTAAACATAAGCGATGAATCCTTTGAAGCTTGGCTAGCCACATTTGCATCATTTTCCCTCTCTTCAACATGATTTTACCTTAATGACCATTATCAAAAGGAGAAAGATCAACAAAATTAAAAAAGTAGCACTAACCTTATACTCACCTAGAAGCTCTAATTTGTAAGTCCTATCAATGAATTAAAATGAACCATCCCTTTTAGTTACAATTTAGATCACCTTTACAATAGTAATCATTATGTCCTTATGTGCACCTAAACCTAATCAATAGGCTCAAGGATAATTCATATTCTACTATTGTTAGATTTGGCTATATATTGGTCATTCTTTTTATGATCTGGTTTTTTACATGTTCATAAGGATGAGTCACTATGTCAACATTCTTTACTCCATCTAAGCTATCTCTTTCATCAACCGGTAAAGATAATAAATCCAAAGAAGTTAGCAAATTTAAAATTATAAGTAACATTGAAAAATGAGTAATTAGTAGATGAATGCACACTCTTATTGTATGCAAACTTAATAAAATATAAAAAATCTTCCCAATTCTTTAAGTTTCTTTGAATGATAACACGAAGTAACATAGTTAAAGTCCTATTTTCTACTTCAATTTAACTTTTGATATGAGGATAAGTAGTAGTAGCAAATACTATATTTGTTCCTAATTTACCATTAAAAACTATCTAAAAATAACTAACTTAGTATCCCATTCACTCATGTAGTCGTATTACTTCCTTAAAGAATAAGTCAACAAGGTTGTTCACATCATTAGTTTTATCACAAGGAATGAAGTGAACCATCTTAAAGAACCTATCAACTATCATAAATATATAAGTTCTATCCTTTTTCTAATCTTTATAATCTTATCAAAAATTCATAGAGATATCCACCCATGATTTATGACGTACAGTTAAAGACTTAAACAATTTTTTGGGTAAAACCTAGATTTAGCCTTTCTATAGATAATGCACTTAATACTATATTACGCCATATTTTACGTCAATAAAATGCTCACTTACATATCTAAGGTCTTTTTAATGCTAAAGTGACCTAGTAAACATCCTTCATGTGCCTCATATATAAGTAACTGATGCATAGAACACATAAGTACATATAATTTATTTTCATAAAATAAATAATCATAGCCTATAAAACTTATCAAACTGCTTTATTAAAATACATGACTTAGGTTAAATTACAATTTATAATGGGTCACAATTCTATTAAGTAGGCTTGAAAAA
Organism: Erythroxylum shatona; assembly: GCA_027568895.1. Lineage (NCBI taxonomy): Eukaryota > Viridiplantae > Streptophyta > Magnoliopsida > Malpighiales > Erythroxylaceae > Erythroxylum > Erythroxylum shatona. The sequence continues at coordinate 16,194,301 of JAOSBK010000004.1, forward strand.
AATTGACAAATGGGTTCAAAAACTCATAGTATGATTAATAATATAACATCTATTCCAAAAAGGTCAACTGTTATATGCATACATTTCATCGAATACATGGTATGCGAAAATTTTTTATTCCTAACCATTAACAAAATAACAAAATTTTTCTATTATTTACCATCATCTCCAGTAGTTTAGAAAGCAAACCATCAAACAATAACAACCATAACCATTGGAGCCAACCCATCGTTAAGAACAAACTCAAAATTTTCAAAAACTTCATCCACGGACAACCACACATCGACAACAAATGAGGTCGGAGAAGACGGCCATACCTTCACGAATACTGCCGGAGAAGACAACTCCTCACGCCGGAGACGTAGCAGCTCGACGGACGGCGGACGATGTCGGATGCGGGAGAGACGGCGGACGACATAATAACGTTTCTCAGTTAACTTAAACAACATTGTTTGGTTTAATTCCAAACGACGTCATTTTGGTTAACTGAAAAACGTTTTGTTGCGGCTAAAAACAATCTTAGTCTTCAACTTTTAGTCTTAAATTATATTAATTAACTTGTTTTCTATCATCATGAGCTCATTATTTTGATGAGCCATTTTCACACACATTAGGTCACAAGTATTTAGGAATTGTAAGCACAATTAGCTGTACACGAATAGCGAAAGGGAATACTCATCAGAATTGGAGGACCATGATTTTATTCTCATACCATATAGGAAGATGGCTGACCATCTACGTCAGAACAGAAACAGGAATAAGAATGCTTGGTCTAACTTTTCTCCTCTTGTTGATGAGAATTTAGGAAACAAAAAGAGCAAGAAAGAACCAAACGTTGGCATTGAAGAGAATAGTCAAAGAGCTTCCAATTTTGATGTTAATCTGTCTAGTTCACATAAATGATGGGGATTGGACGACCAAAAAAAAAAAAAAGAACAATTTGGTCATCTAACATTAGTCCGTTGAATTTGGCCTCGTCTTCTTCACCTTGAGATCTTTTTTGGTGAGTAACCTAATTGCTCAGTTTCCCAGCTCAGCTTTGAAGCAACAATTTCATGCTTTGGAGAATACTCCTGAAACCAAAACATTTTAACGTTTGTTATAAACTTGAGAGTTGAAAGGGCAAGAAAGAAACAGGCTGTTTATGTACACCTACCTCCATTTTCTTCACCAGCTCTCTTGGGGTAGGAGCTGATACAATGATATGGCGTGCACTTGGCTTGATAAAACCTTCCTCTATTGCTTTGTCAATGAACGACAACAGTGAGTTGTAATATCCATCCACATTCAGCAATCCCACCTGCAAATAACCAAACTGATTAACCATTTGCGTACTTGCGAATGTAGGAGGAGAAGGATAAACGTTCTTTACTGGCTTGTCATGGATGCCAAGTTGGGCCCAAGTTATAACTTCAAGGAGCTCTTCCAGGGTCCCATAGCCACCTGCATACAAAATAGTTCTATTTAAGATTTTTCTTTCTTCTCAAAAGGTATCCATGATCAAGAGTCGCTTGGGCCTTGAGGTCCTATTTGGCAAAGTATATGCAATTGGGCTGGCCACACTGCTATTGCAGCCCTACTAACCTGTTTGAAAAAAATATATTTACTCATCCCGGCTGAAACCATATTGTAGAATGCGATCTCTCTGTATTCCAGGTGACTTTAATGTGGAAAATATATGGTTATGATCGAGTATCACATGACAAAGAAGGACTGGTATCATATATAATGGACCACTTATGAAAGGAGGACTACTCAGAAGCCTAATCTTCAGTGTCAGAGGATGAAGACCAGTGGTTAGGGTTTCAAGGGTTACTCCCTAAGCGGGGATATTCCGGTGATGACCAATCCCAGGAAGTCCTTTTGAGTTTTCATTTTTCTATTTTGTCTACAAGTCCTTAGTAGTTGTAGCATAAAGCAGGTGCTCTTATTGGCTAACTTATGCTGTTTCAGCGTAAGTTCACATGATACATGTTTCTGACACAAACGGGTAAAACATTTGAGAACCACACGTTAACCTAAACCACTTCCCAATTCCCATGTAACTTGGAAATGTACGTACTTGTTTGAGTGGTAAGCATCTCTATATTTATACATGGCAGATGTTTCCCAAATGATTGTTCAATAGTTCCCTCATGGTGAAGCTAGGGGATTGTTTGTCATGTCTAAACCATTTTAAACTTCTTTTGGTCTTCAAGCATCAAATTTCAGACTGAAGAGCTCACTCTTGTAAGGGTAGAAAGAAAATACCAGTTCATATTGACCAACCTGGTAGTGCAATGAAGGCATCAGACTGTCTAGCCATCTCAGCCTTCCTTTGGTGCATATCAGCAACGGCCTTCACTTCCCCTACTGTTTCTCCCGTTATCTGCAAATTACAGTGCCCAAGGTCCGAGGTCAATACAAAACAATGCACAAGAGACACCAAGTCCTTTAGGGAGAGTTGCTTCCACACACACACACACACACACACTCATAGAGAGAGAGCGATAAGCAAAGAAGCAATGATGAGGGTAGCAGGAGTGGTGGGCTCAAACAAAAGTCATAAAAAAGAGGAAAGAAAGATGACTATATTACAAACAAAAAAGCGACAATATCCACACCTTATGATCCTAATGCGTTACTTTTAACAACTGCAATATACAAGGAAAACAAAAAGACTGACCTGAAATATCTGACTTATCATAAGAATCTTAGCAAGTGGGTGTATCAGAGAGGAACAAAAAGTTGAAAACCCAGATGCAAAAACCATGGTAGAAGGTCCAACTTACAAGTTAGATGACCCAATTTGAGAAAAGGAAACGGCAAAGAAAAAGAAGGGAACCATTTAAAAAAGAAGCAAATAGTTATATATCTATCAATCTCTGTCTCGCACATGTATTCAGAAACACAAACACACACGTCTCAAGCTTGATGCTTATGTTCATACTAGAAATGGTACAACAAGAAGCTCCTAGTGACTGACAGGCCGAAGACAAAGTAAAAAAATAGGCCTTTATTTTTGTTTATTTTTAGGCTATTATATTTATAAATAATAAAAAAAGTAAATAAATAAGGTTAAAAATAAAGATTATTTGATTTCATTTTAATTTTTTATGCCAGTAAAAATGGGCCTTATTTTAACCGCGGTGATTGATAGAGGAAGCATACCTCTCTGGGCATGAGTGTCTTGGGAATTATTCTGCAGACACAACCAAGATAAAAGTTGGTCACGGGGAAGACGATAAAAATTCTCTTCGTAGTCAATTGTCAAAACGACAAAATAAAGAAGCCTAGAAATGAAAATCATAGATGTCGTACCCAATCACATGGCGGCCGCCATCATAAACAGCTTGAGAAACCGACCCCATCAATCCAACACTACCTCCACCATATACAAGATCAATATTTCTCGACACCTTGAAGAAAAATAAGCACTCTTTTGTCAAACAGTTTTTAATTTCAGTAGCCATGAACGAACATTTACCATGGACAAGGAAATGAACCATGATGCACAAAATGCCAATTTATTGAAACACTAGAACGTTCACGTATTCACTCTTTGCAATGGATTTGATGTCAAATGCATCTCAGAGACAGAGAAATGACACTTGTTGAATATTGAAACCAAGTTTGGAGTTGAATACTGAAAGTAGATGGAGTTGTTCATCAAATTCTTCAACCATGAGTTCCAATTCCTAGAACCCACGAATGCAATGTAATAACACCCATGAATGGGATCATCAATTACGGATTTTTATAACGAATTAAGCTTAGTAAAAGAAGGCAATAATGAAATAACAAAACAAGAAACAACTCGGACGACTCAGATATCAACAACTGCAACAGAGCCAAAACAGAGGAACCGGAGCAGGAAGGCGAAAGGAAAATACAAGTTCTAGCGACAGTACAGACATTAAAGGAGCACTGAAAGAAGTTTAACAACTGCTAAAGGAAAGGAAAACTGAAACTTTTACGGAAATTAGGATATTGGAAGAAGAGAAACAGATATTTAAATCTCACATAAAAGCCAGCCGCCGGAAATAGAGAAGCATTCATACCAGTTCTCTTCCGAGCTCAACAGCAGCCTCTTTGTAGCTGTTCTTCTTTCCTGGACTACTTCCACAAAACACACAAATTCTCTTGAATTTGGATTGTTTCATTGCCATCTCCATCTCTCTCTGTATCACGAACCAAGAGCTTATCTTCAATTTGTTCAGGTGACCCACCAGAGCTTGACAAAGTTTTGGGAGTGGATTCGTGCATATATATAACCAGAGAGCACCAGCGTACATATGAGCACGCGTAAAAATTCCATACCCTGTAGTCCATACTTTTAAGGACAGTGACGCAGTCTTTCGCCTCACCTCCACTTGTTGCTTAGCAAACTCGTCACCCAATTAGATTTTTCTTGAAATCCACTCACCCATTTGCTTGGAAAGGCGAGGCTAAACTTAAATGTTCTAATTACGCTCTAATTTCACATTGTCTATAATTAACTGTCACGTTCCAGTCTTCTTCTAACTGAAAACAGAAAAGTTTTCCAAGTTAATCATGGGATTATGTTGATTTCTTTAGCTCATAATAAACTAGCAATCAAGGTCAAATTTGGAATTGGCTTGTCTGAAAAGAGAAATGTACTCCGGTGAGTAATAATAGTTTTATCAAGAGTTGGGTTTAAGTCCATGCATGATAGTTCATGTTTTCCTTCTTTATGCAGGCAGCTTCCTTCTTTTTTCTTCTTTTCGGTGGCCTTGTCTTTTCCATTTGCATGGTAGCCATAGGTTGTTTAAAATAACTGAGAAATGCGGCTTCAAATACAGTAGTATACTGCTCCATTCCATGAAACATGTTTATTTGATTATATTGGTATAATAAGAGTGTTTAAATCTTGATACGTGGAGTTGCAAATGACCCTTTACTTGAATGAATTGGCTCAAACCACATTGTTGATTGAACTTTCTTCTTGACTGACAATCAAACTTGTAAGTTTACTTATTTCTTTAATAGTGAAACTCTAATTATCTTAAAGATTAATAGATTTCCCAACGGCAAATATCTCCTAATCACTTGCTATATTTTTTGATATAGAAGTGATGCAATGTCTTTAAGACATTATTATCCTCTAAATAGAAAGAGCCAAATATAAATAGATTAACGAAGCTATATTTTCATCTTAATTATATATTGTCTAGAGAACCAACTCTGAATTATTAAAATATAAAATTTTAACTTTATAACTCGATCTTTCGTCGAAATTTCTGTTATAACTGATCAAAGTTGTACAATTCGGAGATTGATGAATTTAACAACGCTACATAAAATATTGGCCATATCAGATTAAAAGTGGAAGAGGACAAGTAAAAGAGGTGAGCAGAGTAGATAAGGAGGGGATGAGGGGACAGACGGTGTCTGAGGACCCATCCTACACGTACCCTCAACAAGCCTTTTATTACAGGACATACTTGCTGTATGCATAGGAAACACTAAATATTTTCATTACACTATATAACAAACAAAACTTCCTTCCTTCCTTCCTTTGTTTCCCTACATTCTCCAATCCCTGCTCCATCAAACTTGCCGTCCCACTCTCTACCCTCTCCTTTCCACTACTTTAATTTCCATACATTGATTTTCCCTAATTATTCTTCGTTAATTAAACTCTATAACATCCATTTACGTTATATCTAGTGTAAGCCAACCATTGGTACTTTTTAGTAGCCAAAATAGCAATTATCTGACCATTTACATACGGCGCATGAAAGTCAAGACCATAAAGCTTATGGCTAAATCATAGATAAATTCCAGTATTCCCTTCAATCATTAAACTTTTAATTGTAAATGACTCTAATATTCCAAAACACTAATGCATTACTTCCTTGATTTTCTTTACGTGATTAAGATCCGATGGCTTCTCAGATGGAATGGTGCCAATGGTTATCCTCTCTTCTGCCTCAAACTCAAACCTCTGCTTGGTTTTCCTTACGTGACATTGACATTTAGCTTTCCTTGCTATGTCTTGGTTGTAACCTGACCGTGCAAGCGCTGTATTATGGGCTTAGATATGCTGAATTAAATGTGAAAACTGAGCATCTGATACAAGTATTTTTGGTGCATGAACTGTGTTGGGTTTGTACTTTGTATTGAATTTGTTGATTCATGTTTGCTCATGTAATTTGTAAGTTTGTTGAACAAAATGAGACATTGAAACGTTGAGAGCAATGGTGGGGGATGACTGCTCCATCTTTTTGATGCAGTAATGTCATACATGTAGCCCTACCAGCTCCCGACCTTGCCCTTTATTAACCTCTCTTCCCAATGCACCTAATGAGCTTTCACCCCATAACTTGCAGAGGGGCAATTGTAATTAATATTTCTTATTTTTCTTCTCTCATTTGCTTTTCACCACCATATTTACGCTACAAAAATAAGTTCCATAAAGAAACTAAAGTTGGGTATCTTAGGTTAGTCTTGACACAAGTTTAATGGTTAGGGAAGAAGTGTTTTTACGTTTTCTCATTAAAAAAAAAAATGAAATTCAGGTAAATTAGAAGCACATTAACATAATTTTTAAAGAATAATTATTATTACATTTATTTTTGGTCGTTATATTTCAATTTAATCTCATATGATTTAGAGCACATCAGTTATAAACTTTTAATTTACCACATTCAATATTAAAATTATGTATTACTAACGTTTCATGTAAAAAAAATACAACACAATAAAAGATAAATTTTGCAATCTCCGTATCATTTTATAATAAATTTACTTGTGATGATAATTTTTTATTAAATTAAAGTAGGTAAGAATCTTTATTAGCTTAAAAATAAAATTCAATGTTAGAAATAATATATTTCTTTAAACAACAAATTTCAAACCAAGCAAAACATCCAAATTATAGATATAGTGTGAAAACATTGTATATATATGTAAGTAAAGTGAAGATATTATTCATTTTATCTAATGCAAGGAAACATTTACTAGTCAAATAAGTTCTACAATAATAGGTGAGGAGCATAACATGTAAACTCCAATAATACATTTCGATATTGTTGACATATTATCCAAAAATTACTAAGTTAATATTGATATCTTAAAATGGGTTAATTACCAAAAAATCAAATTTTATTCAAATTTTCAATTATAGCTCAACCTTTAAAAAGTAGCAATAAAATGCTCAAATTTTTAATTTTTTTCAATTCTAGCCCGAATTTTAAAAAGTAGCAATAAAATACTCAAACTTTCAATTCTTTTCAATTCTAGTTTGTTGTTAGTGCTTATGTTAAATTTGCTGATGTAACTTGCCATGAGTTTGAGAAATGTTAACTATTAATACACATCAGTCAAAATTAAAACAACAAATGAAGATTAATTAAACGATGTCATTTAATCACATAATTTAAACAACGTCATTGTTTAAAAGTGACCTAAATCAAATTACACAGCCTTGACACCTTACCCTTTGATTTCAGTTTTTTCCTTAATTTTCAGTTTGTCCTCTTGCCACCCTCATCTTTCGATTTTCAAATTATGCAGTCTCGACGCCCTCACATTGAGGGCATCAGGAGAATGAAGTAAAAATGATGAACTTAATGATACAATACGTTATAATGCGAAAGTAGTTTAAAACGTGAAAAGAATAAACAGAAAACAAAGTATTGAGAGCTGAGGGAGAACAATAGATAATGTCATGCTAGAATTGAAGAAAATTAATAAAGTTTGAGCATTTTATTGTCACTTTTTGAAGTTGGTGCTAGAATTGAAAAAATTGAAAGTTTGGACATTTTGTTACTATTTTTTAAATATTGAGTTATAATTGAAAATTTGACGAAAGTTTAGCCCTTTTTTGATAATTATCCCTTAAAAAATTCATAACCAATGATTAGTGAGTGTTAATAATTATTAATATTATAAATAATGATCACATAATTTATCAATTACTAAATACAAAGCAATATTGTCCTAAGATTGTTAACATGATTTTAAAAAAAATTTACCTATTACTATAATCAAAATTGAAGATATGTCCTCGTCTCTAGAACATGCATGTCGGACGTGCAGTGGACTCTGCAATTAATTACAAGTTTCAATTAATTTTCTAAGAAACGATTGCCAGAGTCCTTTCCTTTGTTGGTACGCGTTTGGATAGGATAAACTTGAGGAGATACCCTTATCTGACACGTGAACTCTCCAGGGACCAAGCGATTGGCATAGATATGCATCATTTTTCTGGTGGGTGATGGTTGTGCAAAAGAAAAACCACATTATTAGTGGCCATGTACAACTTCCTTTTCATCAAAATAAGCCAATTATAACCTGACACATGCTAAAGGTCGTGGACAAATTGACTTGCCCAAAGCTTTAGGTACTATATATGATGGATGTACCATCGGAACTCAGATGTTTTGTGAGAGCAACGTCCTCGCAGTTTGGATTATTAAGAGACACTTGACCTTCTTGTTTCACCAAATATGACGATTATCCATCCATTCTATTGTGTATTTATAGAAATGTAAGGATTGTTATGCTCAGCTTTTACTCGAAAAGATGTGTTGGCACTAGTTTATGTTTCGTGGGGAGGCTTTTACAATCATTTCCCTTTTCTTGATAATGCTTTCGCCTTCCATTTTTCCTTTTAACTTTCTTCTCAGGATTTGCCAAGGCACTGGCAAAGAAGAGTCGAAACCATTCTTACAACTTATTTTCAGTCTCTCTACCTCACTGAAATAGAAGCTTGATAAGTATTAGAATCATAAATATTGTCTAAGTGGGACGCTAGAAGCAACAAATAGTTGAACCTTCCTGCAGTGTCAAGTTCCTGGGGTTAACCATATGCATGATTAGCTGGTCTGGTCCCACATTTGTGCTAATGACACAATTTGAGTTCCACTTATGAATTGGTGGAAATCCTACAAGGATATAATTGCTCCATTTCTTTCTCCCTCCACTATCCTTGGTTTATGATGATAGTAAGCCTTTTTGGCATTGTGGGTGTGTGTTCTATGATCTGCCCATTAATTTTAACCTAATCATGCACCAGTCTATGTATAACTCTTAATTTGAGATCAGCTCTTGTCTCTCCTACCTTAAGGGACACTTGATCCCACCACACATATCCTTTTCTTTTAACTGATCAAATCCACCTCCTGCATCACTTGGATATAGATGATGCTATTTTGCCAACGCTTATGACTGCTGCTGCTTCTACCAAACCCAAACCCCACACCAAACTATATCTGTCACATGCATATCTTCTTTCTCATCCTAATTATGAGGAATGTTAATTTGTTCCGCCCATCTGAAAGCCAGTTCGGTTTGTATAGAGAACTAGTAAAGTAGGAGCCAACCAATTTGAAACAAAAATTAAATATTTTTTTACATTTGATATAAGAAAATAATTTTATTAAAAAAAACATTCCTTATGGCTTCTAGTTAAGCTCTCGTTGAGTGGCTTGCCTTAATAGTGAAATTTCAAATAATTAAAAAACAAGAAGAGGAAAATGAAGAAATAAAATTTGTAATTCAGTCTCATTAATTATATTATTCGGAAGTAGCAAAATATTGAATATTACATTTAACTCATTAGAACATTAATTATTTTGTTGGAGAAATTATGGATGATAGGGTAATAGAAACTATTTAATTAGCTTTCAAAGATACACTAAATTAAGTTTTGAGGAGATAAGGTAGACTTCTCTTTCATCAAACTTAGTGTGGGAAATTTCTACTTTCTATTGTGAGGACCACACGGTATCAAGTATATGGTCTTTCTTCCCAAAAGCGTAGATTCTTAATTGACTTCGATATTTTGGAAGTAGATTTTTTTTTTGCCCTTTAAACCAAAAATGATGTTTTGTTATTGACTTCTTTCCAAAGAATATTCGGATATATAATTAAAATTTAACTGAAAGTGGCATTTTCTATTTCGTTCTTTAATGTTGACTTTGAGTAAATTTCTTGCACAGGATGCCATCTCTCCTTACAACTACAATGAAGCAAGTTGAAGGAAATATTCCTGTGAAAACTAGACCAATGTTGTATGCTTTATTGATGTTCATTGGTCATGGTTAGTCAATTCCTTTTTTCTTTTTCTCTATTTCATATGAGAAAGTAGAGTTCAGATTCTTTGTCCAGTTTTATGGTGTCTTATTATGTCCCATGAATCTCAGCCATTCATTTATGCAGGCCCCGTGTAGGTCCCACATAAATGAATGACTTAGATTCATGGGACAGAATAAGATACCATAAAATTTGACAGAGAATCCTGTCCTGTGAAAGTAGCTTTCTTTTCCTTTCTTTTTCTGCCACCGCCATTCATAAGTACACATCTACTTGCCTTTTCTACATCTACGAACGATGAGAGCTAATGAAGTTCTAATCATCACATACTTGGATGACGCATTATAACTTCTAATAATTAATGAAGCTAATTGCATGTCACTCTAACTAATTAGTTTTATTAATTAATACAAAAGTAAAGTCTTTTAGTAATTGAACATACAAAGAAAATCTTATTAGAATGTAACTTACATTAGTCAGTTGATTGTTGATTTTGCAACATTATAATTAATTAAATGTACTATTTATCTTTATATATTTTGATATTTTAACATTAATGGTAAAATTTTTGAAATAATTACAGTATAATTGAAATTATGATGAATTCATAATTTTAAAATTCAATTTGTATTTATGAATTATTCTTAAGTCATTCATATTTGTAGTTTAATTAAGATAATATCTTGATAAAAATTTAAAACTAGCACACATTATGTTTCTTTCATAAAAAAGTAATTGATCTTATAAATTAAAATATAAAGAAACTTAAACAAATATGTAAGTGCTTATTAGAAAGAATAAATATACAGATCTAACTCAATTATGAGGATCCCATATGGATCTTACTTATGTATTTGTGAATTTTCTTATTATCATAGTTATATAATTGATTCTTATATTAAACTATCTTACATAAAAATGGTTATATTTTGATGTTATTTGTGACATATTCTATTTAAGATAACTTGGTCAGTATTACTTGGATATAGTATAAGCCATTTGGAGATAGTTGAGTAAATTAACAAAAGAATCGTTACTTTAAAGTAATTATGAAAAATGTTCCAATATTCTTGATTAGTAGTAATTTAAAAAATTATCTGGTGAGATTTAAAAAAGTATTTTTAAATATTAATTATAAATCAATGATTAATTAACAAGAATGAACCTAATTGGGTTTAAAAGAGTACGTAGACGCTAAATTCATAATCTATGTCTAACTGGAATATTAGATGATGAAAAAATTAAATTATATATCATAACTATGAACAAGCTGAATTAAACTATTTTGATATTTCTAATATTTAGATAGTTATGACAAATTGCTGGATATCAATCTTAATCTATAATAATAAATTATTTAAAGATAGATTAAAAGAAGTTTTAATTTTTATAATTTATAATCGTTGACAACATGTTAAAAACTCAATGGGTCACACATAAAAGAGCAATTAAAAAGAGAAAATTAAGTTAAACTTAATTGTAAAGTTTGAGAAATTTAAGAATCAAATATTATATATTTGATTTTATTAAAATTAAAATTAAAATTATAATTAGTGTTAGACTTTATTTATAATTAGAAAGTTGAATTTTATGAAGAAAGAAAATCTATTATTTTTCTATAGTTAAAGGCTGACATGTTGATAACTTGTGGTTAATGGTTCAAGAAAAAAAATTTATAGTGGAATTTGAATTATATACGTCTCAACCTTTTTATTTATGATTCATACTATTTTATTTGATCAAAAAAATTATAGAAATTATTTTTCACTATGTTTGTGATTGGACTATAGTAAGTTTCCCAAAAACATTGACTAATTAATAAATTATTTAGACCTCTTAATTTAAATTCAAATAATAAAAATATTATGTGGATATTTGTGAATTAACCATATAGTCTATTTACTTTCTCTAAAAACAACTTATATCTTCACGTGGTAGTCTTCTATATAAATATAATAAGATCTAATCTTGATGTTTTCAATATTGTCATATATCATTTAAAATATGTGAGAATAACCTAAAAATAATATGGTGGAAACATATCTTAGTTGAACATTTATATCTTAATTAATAAAATAAATAAATATCAATCATTTTTAAGTGTTCAAAGAACCATTTTGTAATCAAAAATATGGATTGACTCTTTTGAAGGAATAGCAATGTACATGTTTTATAGTTTACTACTATTTTAAAAAAAAAACTTCGTGTCACTATCAATTCAATCAAGTAGTAATATTCAAATTGGTTTCATGACTATAAAATCACCTCCATAAATTCAAAAAGAGAAAGAAATATAGGAACGTACCAAGTAATCCACAATAAACTATTATTTCATAAAAAAGTTAGAAAAGTAAATGCCATTTTTTTATTTAGTGAATATTTAAATCTGATATCCAACTTAAATTTAATGACTCAAAACATGAATGCAGTTGAGTCTGAAACTGACACTTTCAGACATTAAAATCTCCATAAATGGATCAAACTAAAAAACCAAAGCTAATTGCAGTAAAGTACACTCATCAATGGTTCATTAGTAAACAGACACATACGTATGAAAAAAAAAAAAAAAACGGTGACGGGATATATGGGAAGACAACGTGACATATTCGGGGTGCTTTAGGTAAAGAGTCCTTTCCACAAAGCATACAGACACTTCAGTCCCTACAATAAAGTAGATAGTGTACACATGTATTCTTGAGGCTGAGGAATATTCTTTTGACGGGGTGACCCTGTTGGTACAGTTATATTAGTTATAGTGGAAAAGCCATAGCCCCCCGAAGAACTATTATCCACTCAGTCCTTTTGACATATCCAATAACTTGTTATTTCTTAATGCCGTCTTATTAACTACTTTTTCAAGTTTTTTGATTCTCTTTGGAATCTGGTATACATGTATATATAGTTTGCCTATAGGAAAAGTAAAGCATCAAAAGCCAAATGTCTAGTGATTTTCAACTTTTGACAAACAAGGTCTTTCAAATTTTCTAACAAAAGTGACCACCGACTTCTGTTTTGTCTATTAAAGACGAACGAATATCACGTTATTTTCAGTCTCTGTACCTCTCGTATGTTCATATTCAAGTCACTTTCTTCCAATTTCAACATCATTGTTAACTTCCAACCATATCACAGTCAAATGAATAAGGAAAAACACTATATGAATATTAATTATAAAGGAGTAGGAGAATTTGCAAACGTACTCGATGTAGAAAGGGCTTATCGGCTGCATGTGATTGTTGACGCGTTATTTTGGGTAATGAAATGCCCTGTGCATGCCGATAGTGAGTATAACTTTGAATCTTGACTCTTTATTCTAAATAGAGTATTATATATATGTGTGTGGTAAATTAAACTCGTAAATAACGGATAATCATTTATTGGCTACGATTTATTTTTATTTTTAGTTTTCTTTTCATTGCAGGAATCTTTAGTGGATTGGTAGGTTTATCGCCATAAAACTATATGGATACTGCCTTAGTAAAGAAAAATGAAAAAGAAATGGCAGTTTTACTAGTATATGTTGCTTATGGCAATAATGATTAATTGATTTTTTATTTGTCAAAATGTTTCGATTATTTTTACTTAATTGGTAATTAAAAAGGGTTTTTGATTGATGCTTGAGGTCCAAAAACTTGAACTAAAATGACAAGTCATGAACTCCCAAATCCCAGATTCCCATTATGTCACTAGTTAGTATCAGTGAGTTATTAGGGTTCACTGTATATTTCTGCTAAATGTGAAGGCTAACATTTTATCCAGTTCGCTGGTTTATGATAAGGATTATCATTTGTTGGATATTCAAAGTGTCATAGATACGTAAACTCTTCTAGCTAACTCTGGTTTTTAACTTTAAATAAGATCCCTCTTATTTGCATCAATTAAAAATAGGCTAATGAATTTATGAAGGTTTCAGATTTGATTGAGGTACAAAAGAGATCAGTCATTCAAATAAGCGAGTGAAAGAGCATTGTAGTGTTCCCTATTTGGTAAGTGGTTGGGTTGGTCGTGCTAGGCCCAACCCAGACTCAGAACGGCGCATGGGCTGATCGGCCCATTCCTTGATGATTAATCTAATTCCTGTAGGTATTAGCTATATAAATTCATTACCTCATCATGAAAAAGGTACGACTTTCGAGAACCCTATTTTTCTTTATTCACTAGCCGCCAAAACCCTCACAAAAAGACTAACTTGAACGTTGGAGGGGCTTACCGGCAGTCAACCCCCGGTGAGCCTTATTGTTTTGCAGGTGTTTTTGTGCCAAAGTCAACCAATCCTATGAATCCCAGCAGCAGCGCCCAGCCCCATCCAAATCAGACTAAACCAGTTGGCGCCCACCGTGGGGCAGGGCATCAAGGCACCACGTCCAGAAACACTCAGATCACTCAGGCGGCGGCAACAAATCCTAATGTGGCCGCTGTTGCGACACTTGCACTACAGAGAATGGGCTTGCGACTACCCGCCGCCCTTTCATCGCCGCATCCTGATCACTAGACACACCCTCCGCCCATTATCCAAAACCCTAGCATAAACGAGCTACCCCCTCAACACTCATATCAGCATGATCAACCGCAACAATCCCAAAACCAAGACCAAGAAGCGCAAAGCATGGCCCTAGAGGATGACGCTAGA